>ML781325.1:897492-909746 GCA_009831015.1 Picea engelmannii | reverse complement strand
TTTCAATGGCAACCACTCAAGCACTCAAGATCCAAGAAGATGATGCTTCCCCAAGTGGGATACTCAACTTCTTCTTGAATCACACCATAAAAGCATAAACAAAGATGTATAAGTTTGTAAACTCAAATGCTCATGAAAATTTAGCACTTAGAAAGATAAACCATGTGATTGCATGAAAGATTTATAAACATGAAAATACTTGCAATGTGAGTTCCTAAACATTCATCTAAGATTCCCCAAACACATGGATTGTCTATGCAACTAAGTGGTTAGGAGTTTCTTAAAAATTAAGTAAATTTTATTATTCCCTCCCCCTAACTGTGTGTGGAGCCTTAAACCTCCTCCTCCTGTTGCCAAATAACTGTCGGGTGCTCAAGATAGTAAGGCAATGAGGCCCACCCTAGCTTCCACGGTCAACCCTGACAGTAAGAGTACTTCCCGGAGAGGACACCCACCTGGAGCGCCACGGGACGGTTCCCCGCCACTACCCTCCGTTGTTTTCCTCAAACCCGTTTTAGATGGTGGAGATGGTGGAATTAGGCTATCCTAAGTTGTCTAAAAGATTATTATGACTCGCGGGTGAGTCTTTAGGTGTGTTTGGAGTGTTTTAGAAGAGTTTTAAGTGTCTGAAAAGTGTGATTTAAGCCCAAAACCGAAACTGCAAAGTGCTTGTAAAGATGTGTTGTAAAAGTAAAGATTTAAACCATAAACACATGAATAATATGAATGTAAAAGCTCAAAAGATAAACATCATTAGGATAGCCATCTCATTCATCATCAATAACATGTAACTTTGCAAGAGATAAAGCAAAGGCAAGAACAACTTGCCAAATGATAACAAGAAATAAACTTTAGACTTAATCACTCATCCACATGTATGCTAGCTCATTGAAGAAGACGTGCTTGAAAAGGAAATACTTGGCAAGAAAAAAAAACTTAGATCCTAAACCATTTAGTGATTCACATATGATTGAAAGATATAAATGGCAAAATGCCTTAAGAAATTAACGAATTGCACCACTTAAGATAAATTCCAAAGCATTAAACCATAAAACATGACATAATAAGCATATGTGAAAGAAAGTGAAATGATAGATGTGTGATGACTACTCTGGATAAATTTTAAACCATAATAACATGTAGATCATCAAAGCATTATTATCATCTAGCCTCACGATTTCGGGGATTACTCTCCCAAGGTGTAGGCAACTTTAGTTAAGCAATAAAAATGAAATAGAAAATGTTGCAGCAAACCACTTACAATGGCCAAGGTGGAGGCAAGCCTACCATTGTTGGCCAAAGAGGGTTGAAAAACAAAAGAATGAGATTATTATTATTATGTGGCCACACTACCTTGTCTTGTGGACCAGTGGGGCAAAACAAATGAAAGAAAATGGAAAGCAAATCTAAACTAGCCCAACGATATTGGGGGGTTGGCTTGGCCAATCACTCACCCAAGGTGTAGGCAATGTATAACTTACAAAAAATGAGATAAATAAGCTTAAATAATAACAAAGAAATACAAAATACAAAGAGGAAAGGGAAAGGATTCGTTACCCAACTTGTGGAACCTCTTAGGGATGTTGTAAGAGTGAATTTTGGAAGCGTTTCCCCTTGTCCTTGGTAAGAATCTGCAAAAACCAGCAAGCAAAAGCTTGCTCGAAATGCTGCAAAACACAAAAAATGTTAAGAAAGTTTTAAGTTTTTACACAAAAAAATTTCACATGAAATCTCCAAGTGAAATGTAAATATTTTTGACCTATCAATGATATGTTAGCTACAACAATATGATGAAAATGAACAACAATAGATCAGATCCAAACTAAAAGAAAGGAGTGTAAGAAAGTCTTGATTGAAAACCCCTCTAAAGTCTCTTCCAATCAACACCTTAGAGACAAATCTGCACAACTCAAGCAAAACGTGAGGTAAAGGAGTAGCATAACATGATAGAATAAGTTAATAGAATGAAGTACTTCACAATATCAACTACCCTACATATATAGATCAGCAACACTAATGTTAAATGATCTACCCAAACAAACTAATTTGTTCAAGAAACTAGTCCAAAACCCAACAAGATGCAAAAGGAACAAGATCACCTCATGTAAAAGAGAAAATCTAAATACTCTAGATTACTCCAAATCCTCCAAAGCTTTTTATTGAATCCAAATGGGAGAGCCTTGCAGCAACTAATTGCTCCAATGCTCTCAAGAGAGAAATGAGTGAATGTGAGATGGCAAGAGCAAAATGGATGGGGCGAAATTTCTGTAGCATAACGTTAGCTCAAAGAATGGTGACTTGAAAGAGTGAGGAGGGGTTTCTTTTATAGCTCAAGAGGCAAGGTGAAGGCACTTGGATGAGTCCCAAGAGTCAAATCCTAAGTCAATGAGTGAATTTCAAGGAGGGGGGCGTAACTCCCCTTGGAGGGGGCAAAAAAAGAATGAAATTGAAGAAATGGAGGGGGATTAATGAGAAAAAAGGAGTGGGATCATCCTAGGAGGTGATGTGGGGGTTAAAGGGGTCATAACTTATGAGAGGGGGGGCCAAATAAGTCACAACAACCTCCACCAAGAAAAAACGTCAATCCCCCTAGGGGGGCATGATTTTTGAGTGTAGAAGGTGGGTAAGGGGTTAGAATAGGTTGGAAAAGGTCGGGAGGGTTAGGTTATGCTTAGGGGGGTCTCTCTCTAACCATCATTTCAACATTTCACATCATCTAACTCATTATTACAAAAATTGACATTTCGGCAATGTCATACTTAGCAATTAAAATTGTTGTTTTAACTGACTAACACTCTGGGTGGACAAATGCATAGCAAAACTTGTTCGACTGAGCTGAAACTTAGTCCATGGGTGTAGGGGGTGCCTTTCCATTTCTTTTGAGCACAAATACCCCTATCAAAAACCCAAGGACCTAGTTTTTACAATAATTGCTCAAAAACATTTAATTAATTAAATAATTAAAATTCCAACCTTAGGAAAATTAATTAAATTTAATTAATTAAAAAAAACGTATCTAAACTCGACGAAATTCCGCGAAACTTTCTACAATGTCTAACATGGTCATTTACATCATTCCTAAACAATAGCTACCAAAGGATGAGACCATTAGAACGTCGTTCACCACTTTGGAAGAATTATTGCAAGTGTGAGGGAAAAACTCATGGGAAATCAACCAGGCTAAAAAGCCCAGTTGACAACTTGAGGATAAAAAACCCTTGGTGAAAAGAACTCTCCCAATGAAAACATCCCAAGGTACCTGACCTAACTATGATCCATGCAGACTTATTACATTATTAACCCACGCAGGGGTGCAAAAATTTCGTTTACAAAATTTTGTGCTGGAGGCATAAAATGCCCAAGTAGAACCAAAATGTCTTCAACATACTTGCATTTGATGATGCATATCTTCATGGCACATGGAGTTGACCCCCTAGTTGAATAGGCGGTCAACACACCCCAAACAAAAGATTCCCAAGATGAAGAGAAGCCATTTAGTGCTATGGGCACCAACTCTTCATTCTCTATCTTTTCTCTAAT
The DNA here is from genome assembly GCA_009831015.1 of Picea engelmannii. Classification (NCBI taxonomy): domain Eukaryota; kingdom Viridiplantae; phylum Streptophyta; class Pinopsida; order Pinales; family Pinaceae; genus Picea; species Picea engelmannii. Next base: position 906,206 of record ML781325.1, on the reverse strand, counting down.
AATAGCAATTTGATCCCTCAACTAAGTGATATTAATCAAGTACATAGCCACCGTCAAGCAGGTATTAGTGAGCATGTTTCTCAAAAGCATCTTACAAGAAATATTCACATTCTCATACAAAGTGATCAAGGCATCATACATCTCCTTCACTAATTTCTTCTCCACAATGTAAAGGATGAAATGGTCCTCCACAAAATCAAGGATGCTTCTCTTCTCTTCTATAGCCTTCTTGTTATGCTCAACAAGTTGTTGGGGATCAGTAGGAATAGTAACCTTCCCTTCGACAAAGCCCCAAAGATCAAACTCCTCTAACAACATCTGCAGTCTCCACTTCCATGGAGTAAAGTTGGAAGCACCTTCTAACCAATCACACTCTCTAACACTAAGACTATTCATTCCTACAAACCCTGGAAAACACCTTGACCAAAAAAATCCACTGGAAAACAAATCAGATCAGCAACCTATCACAAGTGCAAATCACCTCTCTCAAGCATAAACAACACTCCAATCACTAGAGTATCCTGGGCGTCTCAACCACAACCCTCTCACGGGTCCAAGTGCCTATATCTCAAGCATGGATCAATGTCAATCAGTGAAGCTAGAGCATCATACCTGCTAAGATCCTCCAACAGGACCCACAGGCAGAAGCCCATTCCATACACTGATCTGGAAAATCTTAGAAAATGTGCTCTGATACCATGTTGAATTTTCAGATCATGGTAAGTAGATCTGCATTGGAATCTAACCCTTGACTGCTAGGAAACTGAAAAACTTGAACTCCTATCAAAACTGCAGAAATCTGAATGATAGATCTAAAAACACATTAATATGAAAACTGTACCAGCTAGAACAGAAAAACTGAATCACTCAGTCACACATTTGTCTTCTATATTAAGTTATTCACTGAAAAAAGAAAATACCATGCATTGCTCAAAACTGAATAGATAACACCCCTCCCCTGCCTTTCTTTTATAGATGAAGAAAAGGCTAGGGAATTACAAAGATGACCCATCCCAGTGATGCGCCTAGCCTTAGAATAGAAAACACTAATCCTAATCTGCCTAGAAAACTGTGCTCAGCCTGCATGAATAAGCGGCCTAGAATGGAGTGCTTCTCTCCTAGAGAACTGCACCCTAGACTAAATCTGGAAACCTAACTTACCCATGCACTTTTCCTAATTTAAGACAGCATCTAACTAAGAATAAAACAGTGCCTAAACTTAGAACTGAAAAACACTTTCTAAAATAAGAAAAGGCAGCCCTTGAAAACAGCAACCTGCTAAAAATAAATTTAGTGCCTAAGAATAATGAATGCATGCACGCATCTCTATCTCAGTTTATATATGCTGTGATTCCACTGAGCCTGTCTCTTCTGACTGCTGTGCCCTTATTCCAGCTCTCACTGCTGTACACTGAAACTGAGGTAAGTACCTGCTGAGAGCACCAATGTTGGAGGATGATCTGCTGTGTACTGATGCATTGAAGGAGAAAAGTGACCAAGCAACCAGGTAAAACTAACAAATGTATCCCAGTTATATGGTAAATTAACATGTACAATGGATGCACTGCTCTGACGAGGTCAGCTTAAGGAAGCATGTAATCAATCATCGTGGCAAAGATTTGCATAACAATATTCTAGTGTCTTTTCTGCAACACTGGTAATCTTTAGTCCAGAGAAAAAAAGAAAGCAGACTATTTCCAGAGAGTAGATTAGGGATATACAAGTTACATGCCAACATTTGAGCTTCTGCAAAAAGCATGTAAAGTAGACACGATACAACCATGCCTGTTGAAATCCCAGTTTCAACTTCGAAACATTCAACCAGTAAAAGGTTTAAAAAGATTCCAGTACATACATACCATCCACAGTCCACCAGTCACCATTTTCAGCACTATCATAAGACAGCTTCTGAACGATTGTCAATGCATCTACCCAATTGTTGTAGCCTCCATGAATCCAAACCTCTGAAGAAAAAGCAAGAGGGCGAGAAGAACGATTGTAATAGAGTTTCACCCTATCTCCACCTTTAAAGTCAACAGGCTCAAAGCACCATAAGCCATCGACAGATTTTACTGCCATCTGCATGATTTGGCGTGTTTGTTCACGTCTTTCAGCCACTTGCTTCTTTGCCTCTGCTCTATCTGCTTCCTTTGCAGCATTTTCTTCCTCCACCCTGCACCGCTCTGCAGCCTCTCTTTCCCTCTCAGCCTGCTCTGCTCCAATTTTCTCTAACTCTCTACGCTTTTCCTCGAGCAAGAAATCTTCAAATGATTGTTTGTTCATTCCCCCTTCAACTGCTATTGAGAAATCCTTTCTATCATTATTTTCATAGACCTTACCTCCATTGAAGAACACAAAATCTATCTTATATGTCTGCTTCGGTATAAATAACTTACAAGTCCACCAATCCCCATTAAGTTCACTTTTTTGCAACTCCATGATAAAGGAATTCCATTTCCAGTCATTGAAAGCACCCATGATTAAGACCGTTGGCTCAATGGCCAAAGTTGTTATACTTCTGTTAAGAAAAATCTCAATTTCTTGCCCTGCATTTGCAACAATAGGATAAAAGAACACCTTATTTTGAAGAGAGAAGTTCTCCTTTGCAAGGTTTTCCAGGTCCCGTCTCCTTGCCTCAGCTTTTTCTTTCTTTAAATTATGTTCTTTAAATAATTCTTCAGTTTCTTTCTGCTTTATTGCAGCACGTAAATCTTGGGCATCTGGCATCTTTTCATTGTCTTGGGTCTCTTGTGATTTCTCCCTTTCAGATTCTCCAGCACCACTCCCAGCTTTTCTGCTGTCAACCACATCCCTCTTGATATCTTTTATGAATCTGCTAGCAGCAGCAGCCTGAGAATTCTTTTTCCCACCAGTAATTGCTACATGTTGAGCCCCCCGACTCTTTTGATTCACTTCATCTGTGTCCAGATCACTGATATCCTGTTCATTTTTTGCCTTATTTTGATCATGAGCATCTGTTGCCACTCCCGATGCATGCTTACGGGATACTGATATATCCTTTGAAATAGCATCTTTTCTCTTTGGCTCCACCGGCTTCTTACGAGATCTTCTTGTAAATTCTGCAGAGTAAAAATAATTGAATTTGTCAGCTGAAGGCTAAAGCTTATAGTTAGCAACAATAAGAAAATGCATATATTTTAGTGGTATTTAGATTATCTTGTTGCAAAGAGATTCATATTAAATTATACATTCCCATCTTAATCTTGCTGTGGTGTGTAATATCTATGGAATATGCAAAAGGTGTCTGGGACTATATGATTACAATACAGATAAGCAGATCTGAACGTTCTTGTCATGTTTGATTTTAGATTGTATGGTCTTTTAATAATAAAAATAAGGAACATGCTAACCTGCATTTGCCACAATATTGGTGGAGAGTCTCTTATTCTTAGAAACTTCCTGCAATGCACCATTCCAGACCTGGCAGAAATACGTAAGGAAGAACAGGCGTTAAACAGCAACAAATTAAAGGGATCTTCAAATTTTAGATGTCACTGTTTATGTGCCCCAATATAGTCCAAGGGGCCAATAAACATAGCTTCCACTTGATATTGAAGAAGTAATTGTTTTATAATAAACGGAAGTGCGTTAATATTCAAACATCAACAACTAATTGTAATTTGTGCTTTAAAAGGCCTTGGTTTGTTAGCATTTTATAGCAATCACACATGTCATTACAATGCTTACATAGAAAAGAACTTGAAACATGAAATGAAAAATTGGAAAATGAACCAAAAATATTAGCTACAAATTACTACTATCTGATATGCATTACTGACAGTTTTGTTATAAATCTCATGTTTCAGAACATTTCGAAATCCAAGATTGTGTCAAAAATAGATGCATATAAAAGCTGCTTTGCACAGATCAAAAAATGTTAGATAGCAGGATTTCCATTTCCCATCAGAAGATATATTTAAGACAACTTCACATACCATTTCAACATTTAATTTGTAGCTTTATAGTACTCTATTGAGACAATCTGCTAAGCATAACTTAATTATTCCAAAAGAGTAATCCAAACAGTCCTTTAACCTTGGTTGGATCCTTGGCAAGAGACCCATCTGCTCTGTGTAAACCAACAACCCTATCAACCACCACTTCAGTTTCAAGAAATCACAGTAGAACTTAGAACCCTTGTCCCCTTCCTTAATCCACCACAACCTGGAACGAATCGAAGCCCCCTTGGTAATGTACTCCTCTCCCTTACAAATTACCATCTCCAACTTTGCAACATCCTTTTAAAGGACCACATTGTGGAGATCTTTCTCAAGGAAAATATAGAGTTCTTCAAGCCTAAGCCTACCATCCCACAACTCCTTTTGTCTTTCGTAGGACATCATCCTCCCCCGACCTCTCATAAAATTGATCATTCAACAAACAACAGCCTTCCACCAAAGAGGCCAACCTTGAGTTCCCACTTACCGAGGAGATAGATTCCAAACCCGATGCACAAGGTTCGGAAATCCAAAGACTCCAAATGAGACACATTCAACTTAAATAAAGTAGAGGGTGGTGAATCTACCATGTTACCAACTGAGATAACTGTCTACATAAGAAAATGGTCCAAGCTCATAACATCCATCAAAACATCCACTGGACAAAGTTGTCCTAAAAAGGAAATGTCCTCCCTGGGCCCATTCAATCTAGCCTATACTCTAACACAACCCTGCTTGTAATTACTCCAAGCGAATCAACCACCATAATCGCCCGCGTTTGATTCAAATTGGGGTCAAACACTTGAAGAGCTGACTTACACTAAGACCAAGCCTTCTTCTCTACACCACTAATCACACTCCCTATAATCCCACCCCAATCACCCTCCCACTCCACCATATTAAATTCCCCCACAACATTCCAATTCACAGCCAAGAGTATGGAAACAAACCAATCCCAAAGATGTCCACGATTCGAGTTGAATTTAGGAGCATAAATTGCAAAAAACCCTAGAAGCTTGTCTTGAACCAACAAAGTTATCCATACAAAACAATTATTCGAGTCCATACTGTTACCTCCCAAACCTACACTTCAAAGTTATAAAGTCCCAAAAACAAGTGCAACTCTAGGGGGGACTTAGGAATGTTGCCCAATGTCACCTTAGGAACACTTGCTCTAACTTTATGCCGGTCCTTTTCCAGCACAAGGAAGGAAACCCTAGGAAAGAAATTTAATTGTGACTCAATCTCCCTTTAAATCCTTTGTGTATATTGCTGGAAAATGTCATTATGTGATCTCTAAACTACCGTGAATATTCCACTAGAACAGTTTGTCACAACAGATCTTATAATATTTTGAAATATTAGATTATGCAAATTACTTTCTTAGATCCCAAATTATTGATTACTAGCTTATTGCTTGAAATTATGAAAATAACTGAAATATGAAAATGAAAGAAATGAGCAAAAGAACACACCATCCACACAAATGAACACAAGATATATCATGGGAAACCCAATATAGAAGAAAACCTAGCTAAAAGGTGAGGCCTATGCTATGCTCACTTTTCTTCAAATGCAAATACAAAGAGAGAGGCACTCACTATGGAGTTGCCTTTGGCATTGTGGCTTGTATGGCTGCTACAGAATCTCTCCTCCTCTATTATGCTCTCAAAATACCACTCCTAGATGCTCTGCTCAACTATGGAACAAATACAATGCTAGAGAATGGAACCCCTTCTCCTCCTAGCCGCCTAGTATTTAACATAGCCCGATACTTGTCTAGGGTTAGGTTTTTGACTTCCTCAACCCTTCAATTAGTGATAAGGTTTTGGACCTTCTAGAATCTTCTTGAAAGTCCACGCATGGCTAGCCCTACATGTGTGAGTAGTGGGGGTTGACATGCCATCCACTCGTACTGCGATGGTCAACCGGGTAGGTCAACTTGCTAGATGCATAACTTTTGCATACAATCTTTGATTGAGGCGATTCTTGCATCATTGGAAAAGTATCGATGTGTAGAATATGTTGTCTTGGTCAATTAAAATTTTTGGACCAAAAAAATGTCGTTTGATGCCTCAAAATGGCCTCGGAAGATTTCAGACGGTTTTCAACCCCAATTTTCCAAACCGGGACGTGTCGCTAAAATGGCCCTACAAGTTGATTCCTCCAATTTTTTCCACCCAGAAAGTATCGAGGTAGATGAAAAATTGTATGATGATCCAATCTAGATCATACCTCCCCATTTAGGGAGGCTTTTGGTCCCCGAAAGATTTACTGAATGAGGTAAGGAAATTTTCCGTCTACCTTCTCCCTTGAGTAACATTTTGCTTTGCCTGTAAGTTGTCCTTTCAACCCAATCTACCAACTTCTAGTTTTGGACTTCTTCTACAAAACTATGTCATCTGTCAACTCTACCTAAGCATCTGGTGCTAAGTCCACTATGGTAGGTAGAACCTACTCCTCCTGATCCAACAAGAAAGGCTCATAGAGTTTGAAATTCTCCACATTCACTACTGAGTAAATGCACATGTATGGGGGTAGACTGAGTTTGTAGGCATTATCTCCCACCTTCTCCAATAATTCAAAGGAACCATAACGCAAAAACTTGATCTTCTTACCAGGACCTTGTAGTCTTTCCTTGTCCAGCTATAACCAAACTTTGTCTCCCACTTTAAATGACTTCTCAGTTGTGTGTTGATCATGCCTAACCTTACACTTTTCCTGTGACTTCTTCAACATCTCCTGTACTTGCAAATGGATTTGTCTAATCTTTTCAATGAATTTCTCTACTCTCAATGCTTCTCCTGTGATGTCTTCCCTCACTCCTTATTGTCCATAAACAACATCCAAGGATGCTTAAAGCAAGTTTCAAAAGGGGGCTTACCAGTAGAAGTGTGGACTACTCTATTATAAGAGTGTTGAATATAGATCGGATTTTCATCCCAAGTCTTTGGATACTTTTGATTGTAACCCCTCAAAAGCTACACCAAAGTCTTGTTGATTACCTCTCTCTACCCATCTGTCTGCAAATGGAATGTTGTAGATCTCTTCAACTTCGTGTCCATCTTCTCTCAAAGTGCAGTCCAAAAGGCACTAAGAAATCTGGTATCCTTGTCTGAGATGATGCTCCTTGGTATCCCAAAGTGCAGCCAGACATGTTCAAAGAACATGTTTGTTGCTTCTTGTCCTCTAATGGTCTTTTTACAAGACACAAGAATGCACATCTTGCTAAACTTGTCAACTACCACAAAAAGAAAGTCACGTCCCTTCCTGGTTGTTGGCAAACCTCCCACAAAAATCCATGGAAATGCTTTCCCAAGGTCAAGTGGGTACAGGTAAGGGAGGGTATAGGCCTTGTTTTCTATTACCGGACTTGTTGGTACAACAAAGTATGCATCCTCTAATATATTGTGCTACATCTTCTTGCATTTTGAGCCAATACACATACCATTGTAAGTTAGCAATTGTCTTCCCAACAGCAAAAAGTCCTACAACCTTGAAGGTGTGAGCCTCTATGATAAGTTGCAATTTTCACCTTTAGGAACATAGAGCTTGTCTAGATTGTAGAGCAACCCATTTTGGAGATGATAGTCTGCCTTACCATCACCTTATTTTACATGAATTTGGCCTTGTAGCGGTCGAAACACCTCCTTGAAGTCCTCATTTTCTGTGTATGCCTCTCTATATGCATCATGGGTAAAAGGCTTTGTTATCACACAATTTGTACTTGTCCAAAAGAGAAAGGCTAATGGAGGGCAAATTGGCGTAACAAGAGGTTGTCCTATCACTGTCACCTTAATAAGACACCTCTTTCTATTTAGGGGTGAAAGCCCAGGGGAGACGTTCCCGGTGACCTAGGGGTTTGAGAAGGCAAAGGTTGAGGTATCAAGAAAAGTTATCCCCTCTCACAAGTCACACCAATCAGAAAGTCCCAAAGGTTTAACAAAATGAAGCAATGATATGCTTAAGTGTACCTGCCCAGAACAAGACAACAAGAAAACACTATTTTTGCAAGTACAATTGATGTTAGTGCTTCATAAAACCTTGGACTTGTCAATGAAAGCAATATGTTGATATAAGATGAAGCAAACAGAAATCTATAACAGCAATGTATATATGATGATAGCATTACAATCAATGCCTTAAATAGGCTTCAAAATGACCCAAAATGATAATCTAACAATAGCAATATGCTAGCACTTGTCAGAAGCTAATGAGGCAATGTAAAAATCAACTTTAGTAATTGCTTTTAGGAGCTTTTACTGCTGTAATAATTGGCTGTAGCTTACTTTTGTAACAGCAGCGAGAATGTTAGTAGATTAGTCTAATCTAGGGTTAGGGAATGTTAGCAAATAGCTTGAGGTATAAGATTTAAGGGTTGTTCTCATCAATCAATCAAGTATAAGGTCTAGATCAGTGTCTTTAGGGCTAATGGAGTCACTTTTTGCAGCAGCAATCTTGAAGGAAATAAATTATAATGTGTGAACTAAGGACAAGAGGGATGGTGGTTAAGGTGTTGGTAACCCAAGGCCTCAACCAACAAACCCTAGAAGGAAAACGGCTACTAGGAAGTAGGTAACCCTAGGCCCTGTTATCGCACGGTTTGTAGGAAGGGTTTAAGTAGGCTTGAGTCAAGGCTTAAAACCGGCGTAACAGGAGCTTCCCCACCCACTGTCACCTCGATGGGGGGCTCTTTCTATTTAGGAGGGCTAGTCCAAGGGAGACGTCCCTATGTAATCTGGGTTTCTAAAGGGC
>ML781325.1:866770-882896 GCA_009831015.1 Picea engelmannii | reverse complement strand
GGCTATTGTAAAAGGACCAAATCCCCTTTTGCGGATTGGTCATAATATAATTGTAATAGGCAAAAGAAGAAGTCAGCCCCAGAATATATCAAAGAGGCCCCAGAATATAATAAAGGTGGTTATAACCACCCAGGAGAAGAAGTCGGACCTGCTAGTGAAAGGACACTCCCACATGTGCCAGTCTTGTATAAATAAGGAGGCTAGCGCCTCACTTAGACACACCTCACTTGTTCATTGAGAGACAAGTTTCGGAGCTATAGTTGGAGAAGAGAGAGAGAGAGGCGCATCTTTGGGAGAGGACTTTCTGTACTTGTTTCAGTTATCTCTTGGCATTGTATTGGCTATCTATATTAAGGAAGTTTTGTGTGGTTTTCTGCCCCATGAGGGTTTCCTAGGATAAATGATGTCTCTTGTGATTGTGTATTTCTCAGTGATTCTATCTTATGCTATTGTTATCTATTGAAATGCAAAGAACTATAATAATGGCTTAAACATTAACAGATCACCCTCCAGCCTAAGTGTTTCCATGTAAATTTCCCACCAGGTTAATGCATGGCCCTTTAATTTTAGTCTGGCAAAAGAAATCTTCCACTCTTCTTCTATATGGTGGACACTAAAATAGACCTCTAACTGTTGCAACCAATGATTCAACTTTACTACATCAATCTCATCTTGGTATGGCTTGATATCCACTTTCGCTTCCATTTTAAATAAGGACTACAAAGGGGTATTGGCACTGGAACTTGGCTACTCTTTCTCGAGCTATTTCCTCAACTCCTTTTCTAGGTCTTCATTTTCTCTCAGTTTACTGGAACTTGGCTACTCTTTCTCAAGCTATTTGCTTGCTAAAGCCGCCATGAGGAGGGCCACATTTCGAGAAATATCAACGACTTGCTTTCCAGTGTCGCAATTCTCTCCTTTGCTAGATCTTGAGGGTTGCTGTGAACAAGCTCATCTTCCATGGCGAGTGTTATGCCACTTTCTTCTTAAGACAATTCCTAGATCCTACAACTTTCCACAAATAGCCCAAAGAAAACGGCTCTGATACCAATATGATCTGTAAACTATCATGGATATTCCACTGGAAAAGTTTCTCAGAATAGATCTTATAATATTATAAAATCTTAGATTATGCAAATTACTTTCTAAGATCTCAAATTATTGATTACTGGCTTATTGCTTGAAATTATGAAAATAATTGAAATATGAAAATTAAGGAAATGAGCAAAAGAACACACCATCCACACAAATGAACACAAGATGTATCCTAGGAAACCCAATACAAGAGAAAACCTAGCTAAAAGATGAGGCCTCTGCTTTGCTCTCTTTTCTTCAAATGCAAATACAAAGAAAGAGGCACTCACTATGGAGTTGCCTTTGACACTGCAACCTGTATGGCTACTATTGAATGTCTCCTCCTCTGTTATGCTCTTTGTAATCCACCAATTTGCACAAGCTAGATTTCTGAAGAGCCGACGGAGAATGAGAAAGCAATGCTCATGTATGCAAATTTTAGTGATTCAGCTGGCCTTAAAAGGGCCCCTTTTTCCCGCATTTCCACCATTGTAATAAATGTCCTAAGTATGAGATATTGTAAAAGGCTATTGGTCACCCTTGATCTAGGAGTGGACACATACTTCGGAGTGTTTTTTTCTACTTGTTAATTATTTTTCTGCTTGCCTTAGTGAGCGATTAAATAATTTCTAAGTTTTTTCACTCAGAAAAAGACTTGCTCCAAAGCCGAAGTATGTGTTGACAAGCAGGTCTTGGCACGGAAAATCCAATGTCTAGTGTTAGAATGCATATAAGCTCATACTAGAACATAGTGTCTAAGTCATTTGGAAATTGCGGCTAAGTCTAATAGGTTTTTTTTAAGTTTTCAGTGAATTAATTAAATTCCCGCAAAAATGGAATTTATTAATTTTGAGTCAATAAATGTAAAAAATATGGCATCAAACATTGTAAGATGTCATATTTACAGTCGTTTTCCAGTCCGGAGTATGATGTAAACCCCTATTTCCCATCTTTCGAGACTAGAAAGTGATTATTATCACTAAAAAAGTCAATATTACTCGAAAAATACGGAAAAGGGGTAATTAATTAAATCTCCTAAATTTTAGGAGAACTGGGGAACATGTTTTAGACATGTTTTTTGTGTGTCCCTAGTTGACTAAAGGCTTAAGGTGAGTTAACTAGTGAGGAGGTCAACCTAATTAGATGACATGGAGTTGGGAGGAGTCTCCAACTAAGGAACTCAACTCCCATCCTAAGTGGCGCATTACCTAAACCCTAGCGCATCTCCTATGTGGCCCACGCACCACTTAACTCACTCATCACTCATACTCTCTCCTAGTTCACTCATACTCTCTCCTACTCTCTCCTATTTCACTCGCCATCACTCCCTTTCCACTTACCTCCACTCGCCCTTCACTCCCACGCATCTCCTCCTCATCTAAGTGCGCCACTCCCACGTAACTCCCTCATCACCCACACATCCCCTACTCCTAAACCCTAACCCTAGCGCATGCACTACCTAGGGATTCTCACCTCCATTCCTATTTAAGAGAGGTTCAACCTCCTCATTTAGTTAGTTCAGTCTTGGGTGAAGAAGCTATTGTAATATTTTGCAAGCATTTGAATAAAAAGTCTTTGGAGCAATCTTGGTGTGGATTCATGTGTGGTTTCCTTCATCTAAATGCAAATAGTTTATGAGGTAACATGTATTGATTAATGTTTTGATCTTATGCTCAATTGTTAAAGCGTAATAGGTATGCTGTCATATAATTAGGTAAGAATAATCTAGGTTGATTTCTCTTATTGCCTTTATTTACTTCATAGACTCCTAAATGCATGTTTTATTTTAGGTTAAATCTAACAAGCTTTGTGAGCTATGTGTGTAGGGAAGGCCTTTAACAGTTGTGTGCAGGATTGAAGCGTTTAATTACAAGTTCTTCAAGAAGGAGGATTGGCAAATGGTGGTTTCCATTGTCATCGTCCAAATTTTATGAGATCAAGCGCCCTCTTGTCCATTACCAAGAGAACCCCATAGCCCAAAGTTCCAGACTCAAACGAAAGCTCCATAAATTGATAAAATCTCTCTTCCTTACTCTTTCCTTCGATTGCATGCAAGTTAGAATAAGTCATTTTTTTCATTTCCAAACATCTAAGCTTTGCATGTGTGATTTGCTAGATCTAGGCTAAAATTTATCTTTGTTAAAGGTAGATCTAGACAAAGTTTGAAGCATTTTACTTGGTCTTTTTCATCTAAGTTTTAGATCAATATTTTTGCTTAGTTTAATTCGTTGATCAAGCTGTTTAGAGACTGTATGTTTGCTGTCCTAAAACAACAAACAGAAATCTTTAAAGAGATCCTAGTTTAGGATTGTTCAAACCCTTAAAAACCCCAAAAATTTCAGTTTTTTGCCTTAGAAAAATTTCTAAAAATTTTTGATAAAATTTTTATTTGTTTAAAGCTTCTTTCTATCATTTCTAACTTCATCTGTTGGCTGTTTTGTTGCAGCAAATACAGACCCAAGAGAAGATTTTGCCTGTGTTCAGCGAAAATCAAGACTTTCAAGGACCCTGGGGGATTGTAACTTCGTCAAAACGAAGTGTCTATTTTCTATTCTTTCTTCTTGTACTCCTCTTAAATATCCATCAACAAATATCCCTCTTCTTCTAAAAGAGCTAAAAGCTCAAAGAGAACACTAAAGTTCTCCATTGTAACAAGTAATAAAAGCGGGCCTTTGTGCCCAGTTTCTTCATCCCCTTAGGGGGATTGGTGTTGTGGTTTGTCTTTTTATCATAAAGTTGTGCATGCTTAAATCTAATAATCAATTACACAAGTCAAGCAATATCAAACACACTCCAACACTCTAACTCCATGCATGTTAAATTAATGCTTAGATTCTTATGCAATTTTCAGTTTCAAGTAGTTTTCCTTCTTCATTCAGTTTTGCAACAACATTGTCAAGCGATATCTTGTTGATCTCTCTCTCAAATACAAAACAGGGTATATAAATTTATGTGTTGAAATTCATCTCTTTCTTTTCTTTCAAAGTGTTTGCACAAGTGCCTCAATATTTCAAAGCAGGGTGTATGATCCATCTTTTGTTTTCATCAAAGTAATTGAACCTTGCTAGTATAATTAGGGCAATCTCTGAGTGGTACTATTCGTCTAAAACCACTACACTGGGTGGAGTGTGTCAAATCACCTGGCAACTCGCCTTGTTGGATCTGCGGCACACCCAGTCGGCAAGTTTTAGATTGGTGAATAATACATAAGGGGGCCAAACACTTTCACTAATTAATTACAAAATTAACCTTAATAAAATCTTCGATCTACACTGCCCACGACTCCCTTTAAGGCACTGGTTAAAACATATTTTCAATATATCTTATGTGAGCAGTTTTATTTATGCATGCTATCTAATCTCATTGATGCTCTTGATTATTGCAGTGGTTGTATCCTTTTTTATGTATAAATGTTTCATGAGCAAATGTTCTTTATGATGATACATGCTAAGTAGTGTGATCGAACTTTTATTTTCAACAATAAACTCCTAGGCTAAATTATTTTTCTGTCTTAGTTTAGAAAAAAACGTAGTTTTTCTTTTATAGGGACTACCCCCCCTTGGCTTCGCTAAGAGTTGGCCTAGACAGAGGAGTTGAGGATCAAGTGACAGCACCTTGACTCGAGACTTGCCCCCAAGGACACACTAAGTGGATTGAAGGTTTCTTCGACGTTACCCCAAGTGTGTATTAGGACGGCAACACTCTCAAAATATCACTCCTAAATGCTCTGCTCAACTATGGAACAAATAAAATGCTAGAGAATGGAACCCTTTTCTCCTCCTAGTGGCCCAGTATTTAACATAGCCCAATAGTCGTCAAGCGTTAGGGTTTTGACTTCCTCAACCCTTCAATTAGTGATAAGGTTTTGGACCTTCTAGACTCTTCTTGAAAGTCCACACATGGCTAGCCTCACATGTGTGAGTAGTGGGGTTGGTGTGGCATCCACTCATATTATGGTGGTCAACCAACTAGGTCAACTTGTGGGAGGCATAACTTTCGCATACAATCTCCGATTGAGGCAATTCTTGCACCGTTGGAAAGGTCTCAGTGTGTAGAATATGTTGTCTTGGTCTTACAAATGTTTTGGACCAAAAAAAATGTTGTTTGATGCCTCAAAATGGCCCCAAAATATTTCAGACAATTTCTAACCCCTATTTTCCAAACTGGGACCTACAGCTAAAACAACCCTACAAGTTGATTCCTCCAATTTTTTCCACCCAAAAAGTACCAAGATAGATGAAAAATTGTATGATGATCAAATCTGGATCATTATGTTCTTTCTTTCTTGATTCAGATTAGCTACATCTTTCATTTTCCATTAATAGACACGCCCTCATTATACATTTGGAGGTCTTTCTTCATTTGAATTCCTACAAAAGTTATTTTGTTTTGGTGGACAGCAAGAGAAGATTGTAGTAGGTTCTTGATTCAGGCTACACAATCACATAAGAAGACACCCTCCTATTGTTATCCTTTGACTCCACTTGCCCAATGGACTGGAAACTAGTCTTGATACTCTCGTCACCCTTTTATAATCTATCTTTCACAACTATGTTTTGCTAAAGTTGATTTCTCATTTTCACCTTGAGCCTTCATGATATAGCTGTAGCAATCCTATTCCTAGGGAAGCCCACCTTGTGCTGGAGGAGAGCCAGCCTATAGGAGTGGGTAAGAGCTATTGAGGTGACAATGGATAGCCTTCCTAAGTTTCTGTGAGGTTGCATTTTGTGGTTGGGACTTTGAAGTTTGTACACATTAAATGCAAGTTCGAGAGGTAAAAAATATGAAAAAATCCATCATTAGATTTGGCAAAGAGAATTAAACAAATGTTGTTATGAATTCCTAAAAACAAGCTAGAAAATTTGTACCTAGTTTTTAATGAATCTTATAAAAAAAGTTGCCTAGTCATCAAATTCATCAATAACTTTTCAAATTTGAAATTTTTCATTGATTTCAAAAATAAATTCGTCAGTGCTTGATATTCAGCAATTGACAATTTTTTTCAAAAAAAAATATTTTAAAACTTAAAAAAATGAATGTAGTGACTAAGCTTGTAACTATGAGACAATACCTACTTTTAAGCAAATATCTTCACTTGCAGGTTGCAAGCAAAATTTCTACATGTAGTCTTACACTTCTACATGCAATGATGAGACAAATGAGGCAAATCTAAGTTGCAAGAAACTCCCACCCCGGATGTTTTAGAAACCAAAATGCCTCAAAAAGGGTCAAAAAACTCCTAGAAATGTTTTGAGTTGTTTCATGACCATTTCCTATTTTGGAAACATTTCCAAGTTGTTTTTTGGTCAATTCCATCCTAAAGGGGGGCATTTCCAACCCCCCAATGCTTGATTAGGGTTGTGGGACCCCGTGACCCCTACAATTTTTTTAAAAAAGACGTTGCTAAATAAAGAAAAGAATAATAACAAGAAAAAGAGAAATTACAATTTTGTCTGCTGTGTGAACACTTCGCCAAACAGTTTACTCTGATGTGGTTTTATGGCTGTTGCTGGTATAATATTTTTTTAAACAGTTTGCAGCCCATTTTTGAACATTTTTGGCGTACATATATATATATATATAAACAGCAATTTATATAGAGCAGCAGAGATAAAATCAACAGCAGTATATATGACAAGTCTGACTGTTATTTAATCCTTGTCTTGGCTGTTACATCAATGAGATAAACCACTAGTTGCTTCCCTATTACAACAGCAATAGTAAAATACTCTCTGACCTGTAGGTAGATGAATGTACAGCAGTAGATAAGAAATAGACAAGCCTGGAGATAAGTAGATGCTGCAGCAATGGAAAAGATGAGAGAACAGCAGTCCAAATGCAAGGTGACCGTCTAATCTGGTATCTGATCGACCCACAGAAATGACACATCCTCCACAAAAAAGAACACTGCCCAATAATATGAAAAAAATTAAAAAATCCTTTCCAGAACTCAATCTCTGGAAGATGGCGCCTTCCCACATATAAATATCAGCGAGCAAAGAGATTAAACACGCCTAGGATGAACAACTCGACCTCCATGTTAAGTAGTGAGCCCAACAAGAGTAATACGACCTCCCAAGCAAAGAAATCGGTCCCATACTCCAGGAAACAAGTTATGCACACTCATAATACAGCTACAGGAAAGGATATGTGCCCAGCTTGTATAAAATTCGCCCCTATTCTCAGAAATCGACCCACAATAATATGCTGTAGTTCTGGAGCTGAAGAACGTGGTCCCTTTAATGTGACTCAACCACAAACTATAGCTTTCCGCTGCCACAAATAAAACTCAGCCTTGGATAGGGAAAACCTCACTGCCCAAAGATAAAATACTGGTCCACATGAAGCACACTGAAGAAATTTGTATGTTATCTTCTTCAAGATGACCAACTAGGGTGGATGGTCTCACCACCGAAGCCAATTTCTAAAAATCCTCCTAGGGTTTTCATTCCAAGAGTTCCAAAACCACAATGAGCTCTCTCAATGAGAAATTAGAAAATGCCAATGCTAGAATGAGAGAGGGCGCCCTCTTTTTCCCTTTTTATTCATTCATTGACTCTTTTGCGACCTTTTTACCTTTTAATCAATTTAAGTGACTTTTCATATTCCTCCTAAGTCACTTTTGGCATTTTTTCCCTTTTTCCCTTTTAATTATCTAATGTCATTTTTGTTAGGCACTTTTCCCCTTAGGACATTAAATAATTAATTAATTCCCTTTTTTAATGACTATAGCCTACGAGAATCACTTAGGCTACTTCGTCCATGTCCCATGATCACTCGGTAGGGGACATGACAGATTCATAGAATCTTCAACCGATGGAGTTGTGTGTGGTGCTATAGCAATGCATAGCCACCGCGAGGGATCGAACTCGAGACCAATTATCTATGGATATGGATCCTTAAGCAAAACCTCAAACTAGGGCATTCAACGAGGTACCCATGTCATTGGTAAAAATTCAACTCAAAGAAAAAAGATTCATAAATCTTTCTAGTACTCAGCAAGTCTACTTGGTTTGACCAAAAATTGGGCTAAGTTTACTTGGGAACAAAACACTAGGTCCATGTTGGTCAAACTTGCCAAGACTGAATGAGTTTGACCAAGACTCCATGAGATTGTCGAGAATCAAAAACTTTGAGCAAGCACTTTGCCAATGACACATGAAACCAATATTTGCTAAATAAACCTTTATTTTTAGTGATTTTTATTCTATTTTTTCATGGTCACCGATCTTGACATTGACAAGTGAAACCCCAATCAAACTATTTTGACCTAGTTGACCTGATCACAACTAGGTTGAATTGACAATCTTACCCATTTGACCCACCACTTTGACAACTTTGACTTGCTTGGAGGATTTGTAGATTTTGATTTTGCTCATTTGGAGCTCATTTTTCACAATTTCTCCTTGGCACTTCCAAGAAGGCTTTTGCACTAGCAGCTAGGGCTTTTTAAGAACACTAGGTAGGGACCTAGAGCACAATCTATTGCATTGAAACTCTCTTTGGTCCCTTTCTAATAGATTGCAAAGCCAGGGCACACATTTTCAGTTGGTTTCGAGAAGAAGGAGCTCCCACTCTTGGGCTCACCAAGTCATTTCCCAATCTCGATCATTTGACTTTGATCAAACTTCATCAAAATTATGGTTAACAAAACCCTTAGCCTAGTGCTCTTGGGAGCTTCTTTGGGTACCCCAACCAGCGATGCCTGGTCTTATACATGTAGGAGGCCCTTTGTCTCCGCTCTTTTATCCTCCAGCCACATCCACATCCTAGACTGGCTACCACCCAACATATCACTTCCTTTTTTACAGTGCTCTCGACTAGGAGCACTAAGCGACAGGTAGATAGAGATGATCTGAGGTCAGTGAGGACACAGGGCATCTTTACCTCCGTGAGACCCCAGCGACATCACCAGACTAGACCTCACATTAGCAGACAAACTAGTATCCAAATGAGATCTTCCATAACACAACGACAAAGTCTTCCTTCCAGACAACAACACAGCACTCATTCCAGAGCCTCTCCTATTACCTTTTCCAGACAAACATCTATTTTGAGTTTTCTTCATTCAACCTCGGATGTTAGGAGAGATGGTTCCAATAGACCAATGTAGCTTCATAACACCAGCACCATAAAAATTAGATCTACTCACCTTGTACATCTCTCCCCTAGATTGCCTCTCCATTTTTGGAGTCAGCTCTCTAGGCTTTAGATTAGATTTCTATTATATTTTTACTTCCTGCTTCTTCTTTTTATATAAGATCCCCTTGAGCGCTCCTGCATTGTATAGACATCATTGTACCAAAAAATCCCATTGACCTACTTCAATGGTCATTTGTTGGACATCAATACATTTATCTTTATCTTATATTTATCTTAAAGCCACTTGAAACATTATCTTACTCAATATGTTTGTGCAAAACAACTCTTACATCTAGATTCTATATCTTTATCTTCAAGCCACTTGAAACATTATCTTACTCAATATGTTTGTACAAAACAACTTTTAAATCTATTGTTTGTAATTAATATACATTAAGGGTTGGCAGAGGGTCATCTTTGATCTCAAAAGAACCAAAGAAATGGAATTCACTTGGGTGCTAGGTATTTCCACAAACTTCAAACAATGAGGCAAAGACTCTAGAGGTTTACAAAGGCCTATCTATCCTAGCAAACAAAGGAGTTCAGAACACCACAGTGATTGTCGACTCTATGATCATTATAAGGGCACTTACCTCTCGCAAACTTCCTTCTAATCCTCAAATCTCTAGTTTCTACCAATGAGGGCTTGAGGTTAGCAAAGAGTTCAATTTCATAGCATTCTTTCATGTGAATCAAAATCTCAATAAGGAGGCGGATGCTCAAATCAACAAAGGGGACTACCTTACAAAAGTAAAGATACGTAAAAGGGAGGGGGGACATTGTTTGCTCCACCATGTGCCCCCGTCCAAGAATGCAATTAGAGAAGTCATCACAGAAAAGAACGCATGTCTTGTCATGCATTTACAAGGTAGAAAAAACAATATCCATCACCCCCCTCTCGCATTCACTACTCCAATCCTTTTCACAAGTGGCATAATGAAGGGTACAATGTTGGAGAGGGATCATGCGTGTGGGATGGATTGGCAATTTGTGGGTTTAATACTAGCAATGAAGGATCCAAAGGACATTATGCATTTGAAAGGGTAGATTCTGGCTCCACAACCTGCTATGTGTGTGGCGTTCCTAGGTAGTCCTCGTCATCACGTGCAAGTTTGCATGGTGCACTACCATTGTAGGAAGCGGTGTTGTCTCCTTTGTGAATTGAAGGAGCTACAAAATGGTTTAAAACAATGTGAGAAAGATGTAGTTGAAACCAATTGTGACGTGACATACTCGACTTTGCAATGGACTAGATGAAAAAAGGGTTTTGAAAGGCAAACGAAGGAGCAAAACAGAAATTGAGACCAATGCGCCATAGACACTAGGTAATATATTCTCAATCTACATGAATGGGAGGAGGAGTCCCAAGCCATATTGATAGTTCAACAAAGGAAACAGGTTGAAATGGCCTCTGCCATTGTGTCTATTAAATCTTAAGTGGAGCGCATAATGGCACACCTGAATCTTCCCCCTACATTCTTGGCTTCTCCTTGCCCGAGCCGAATGGATGCTTTTATGGATTCCACGTCCTCTAGCCAACCTAGGATTTATGTGGATCTTGATCCTACTCACCTAGTGCAAGTTGTTGGAACCCCACCTACTCATTCAGTCACCTTTGCAAATGCAACTATGGACTCTGAAGACCTGACTGCACCTATGGACTTGGAGGTGGACACTCTTTCCTAGCTTAGTTAAATTTTATTTACTTGCCTTTTAGATGCTTTGTTATTGTGTTCGTACTCGACCAGTTTATATGGAAGTATATATGTGGTTCTAGAATCCATACTAAGGTGTTTTTGGACTAAATCTTCTATTCATATTTTGTATGGAATTTTGGAACTAAAAGATTTGAGGGTGTGGCATTTAAGCCTGCCCACATTTTGTAAATTTCCAGCTGTACAGTTTGGCCGCAGCCGTTTATAATTAATACAAACCCCTAACCATTACTGTGAAAAAAAATATTCTACACTAATCTCCAATGGCAAGAGCAGTTCTAGGTTTCTCCAATAAGTGGAGCTTGTCTAAAATGTCAGTAGAATACTTATTACAATTTATTTATCTGCAACTACGTTCTCAAATCATACACAAAGCAGTTTGGATTGAAAAATTGCTGATAGTCCGAGTCTAGTTTCCTAGGGAACATGGAAAACAAGCATAAATCGCAATCCTTGCAAATTAGTATTTCCTTATTTTCTCATATTTATATAGTAAGTGGTTTCATTTTTCCCGTTTAAGAAGCACTTAGTGATTAGCCAGAGGATTCACGAAAATCAGCACTTAACATTGAAATCTGGTAAATATGAAAAGATAGAAACCGGAAAAATATGCAACCTCGTTCTTTAAGCTTCAAAGCACGTAAATTTGTCCATTTCACTAATATATCCAAATTTGCAACAACAGCGTAGCTTTGCTCGTTTTTATTTTTAGTCTCGAGAACAAGCAAATTTGCCTCACTTGCTTCAAGCTTTAATTTTTAAGGGCAAAGGGAAAACAGGAATCCGGGACAAGAGCAGAGCACAAAACTTGCATGTATTCTAAAACCTCACCGAAACTTTATTTAAGTTTTCCAGTACAAAGGAGATTATGTCGCTCGCTTGGAGCTTTAATCTTGAAACGCAAACAGAAAAACAGAAATACGGGACAAGAGAAGCAGAGAACTTGCATACATACTAAAATCTCCTCCAGAATTAAATCGTTAAGCTCAAAAGTCCAAATTATTAAGGCATCGTAATTCCGTCGAATAACAGAGAAACAGGATATGAAGGAAACACGATATGAAGGTTAATGCGAATAACCTCATGAAACGCGGCGAAGGAAGCGTGGAATTTCGTTGCAGCCGGAAACGCGCCGTTTCTGAATAAATTTGTGTTATGTGGACATAACCGAGCTGAAGAATGCGCCATCATTTCACAGTACTAGTCAGTAGGGTTCACAGATATTGCTACACCAGTGGGAAAAGCACTGCAACCATGCGCCAACAAATTGCCAAAAAAAACGCTGGGGAAAATGACGAGTGGATATGCAATGCCGAGAGATGTGTCAGAATTAAAAATTAATTAAACGCGGTTAGCTTCGTTGCTCATTTCCTTCCATTCAGCGGTAAGTTGCAGGAATTCTAGATTTATCCTATGGAATAGGTCGACTGTTTTCAATCACGTGAGCTGGATTTGCCAGCAAATAGGGCCATTCAGCGGTAAGTTGAAGGAATTCTAGATTTATCCTATGGAATAGGTCGACTGTTTTCAATCACGTGAGCTGGATTTGCCAGCAAATAGGGAAAGGACGCGTATGTAGTGCCGCGATACTGCTAAGCGGGGCCTTCGCCTCCTTTGTCTCGACTTACGATCCGGGCCGTGCAATCATGAAGCACCATTGCCAGAATATTTGATCGTATTAGAATTCGAATATCACAATCCCGAGATTCGAACCTGGGCCTTTCGTCGTGTGGTAAAACTCTGGCAAGTTCGTTATATTGCTGTACGGTGCCAATTGCCTTTCCTTGAAGTGTTTGGGGTGTTCTTAAGAGGCGTCAACTGGCACTCTCGCCAATTGTTCCAGCGTGGGGTCTTAAGGCTTTTCATACCTTCTAATCATTTGGAAAGAAAGCTTGCCACATCACACTTAAGCCATGTCAAAAAAAAATTGGGGATATTAATGTTGACATTTGTATATTCATTTTAATTTTGATTTAATTGATTTATCAAAGGTTTAAAAGACATATTTTTAGAAACGTCAGTCATTTATATTTTTACGTTATAAATATTTATTTTTTATAAATATTAAAATAAAAAATTTCATAAATTTTCATAATTACAAGTATATATTTATTTTTTATAAATATTAAAATAAAAATTTTCATAATTACAAGTATAGATCTATTTTAACTCTAATTTATTAGTTTTTCAAGTGAAAACCAAGGTTTGCACCTCTAGAGATTTGATCTCTCTGTTCTTGATATATTTGAGGTTAAGATGGATCTATAATGATGGTTCTATATAAGTGTTTTGATTATTAAGTCAATTGATTAATTAGCACACTTGTTGTTTATATGTGTTTTTTTATTTATATATATTTTAGTGTTTTTTATTATTTTATTTATTTTAGATTTTTTAGTATTATTTTAATGCGTTATGTTACATGGACATCTCTCCCATACTAAAACATGTTGGTCAAGGCTAATGCAAATAGGATGGTTAAGCTTCTTGAAGGCATATCTAAAATAAATGGGAGAGCTTTCACTCTATCTCCTCCATAGCATTTGTCTTCTCTGTGTTCTTTGTGTCGTGACCTCTCTGTCATCACATGCAGCAAAGATGGGATGGAGATTTAATTGAATGGTCTCTCTCCTTGAACCTTTGGCATTCCCCTCCAATGCCATTATTATTGTTGGTCTCATGGCATGAATATGGGTTTAATCAATGTGTGCATTGGGAACCAAAAGATTTGATGAGGTTTATTTTTATTTGGAGTCTCTATTTGATCTTTGGACGCCAAAGAAGAAGACATTATCTAATAAATCTAGAAGCTCTAGATATAGGTTGTCTCATGTTAGTATGGAAGGTTGTAGGTCCTAAGGTATGTGGAGACTTTGTTTCTTTCAGCGCTTTGAGTATCTCTTTCTTTAACTTGCATGCTTTGGTGGTTGCTTTTTGGTTGGGTTCTAGTAAGCTTCCAATTAATTTGTGGTCGATCTTTGGTGTTTGGCTTCTGGTTGGCACCTTGAATATTTTTATCTCTATGCTTCACATTCTGGGTTGGTGACCTTAATGACGCATGGGGATGTTGTGTGCTCTGTGAGCTTGAGGATTTGAAACATGGACTAAAATGATGAAAAGAGAGTATTATGAATTGGATCATAAGGTGGAATTGTTGGAAAGACAAATCTACCTAGATTATTCAAAAAAATTAAGTTTGAGACAATTGTGTTATAACACAGCCAAACAATTGTTAGCAAATTGAGAATGGGAAAAGGAGGCGAGCACTTTTTTGGGTGTCTACAAAAGCAAACACTTTGAGCTCATTATACAAGTGAGTGTCTTACAAGAGCAAATAGACAAGATAATAGCACATCTTGGCCTCATATCGAAAATGGTCATTCCTCCATTTGCAAATGTCTCTACTACTTTGAATACTCCTTATTTGTGTCCCTATTAGTGTGGTCATTCTTTGTCCTCTAATAACATAGGGAATATCAATTGCTCTCTCAATATGGATCAAAGCACATGTATCTCTCACCTTGCACTTAAAACTAAAAACAATAAGTAAATGGATAAAGTTAGAAATGAAATTGAATAACTATACAAATTAACGCACATCATGATCTAGTAAATTTTGCTTCCAAATAAATGTTTTGCATAACATTTCTTTGACTTAACTAATATGTACGGTTAACTAATATGTACGGTAGTATACATTTTGAATCTTGCAAGGTTGGATAAGGGAAGTTTTTTTACTCAAATGTCTTCCTTTTGAAATTATAATCCAAGCCATTACTTTCTTAAGAGTTGTCCAATTCAAATATAGCACTTTTTTAATACAAAATAAATTATTTATGAAAAAAATCGAAACTATGATGTAATTCTATAAATAAAAATACCCTTTAGTATGACTCTTCAACTCTATAGGCAACCTTTCCACGTGATATAGTCAGAATTTCCCACCAATAAAAGCCATCCATTATCAATAAAACCACCTTTAATAACCCAAACCTTTTTCGAAAACAACTCAAACAAAAGACTCGAAACTTAATAGAGATTATGAAATATCGAGCCATAGATCCCTTCAATCCAATGCTCGTAGAAATCCAAGACCAGAATGGAAACAAAAGGCAAGATACAAAGTAGCTTTTCGCACACTCCAGTAAATTCCCAAGAATCTTATATTCTACCTGATCCTGCTCCAATTCAGTTTTTTTTATTTTCTAATATTTATAGAGTAAGTTATTTCATTTTACGCTCCACTAAATTCCCAAGAATCTTCGGTTCTTCCTAATCCTCTTACGCTCCACTAAATTCCCAAGAATATTCTTACAGGTGATTGTGGGTAATCTCTGTTACAGGTGATTGGTGGGTAATCACATTATTAACCATAAGCGCCTTTCGTCGACTTCCTCGCACAGTCTCTTCGTTTGTTTACCCTTTCTTAGTGAAAGGGCAGGTAGCGAGATCTCGCTCTACAATTATATACCCTTTGGCGCCCTTGATGCGTGGGAGTAGCGGGAAATATACTGAACGGGAACGAAGAATTTCGAAAGAAGAACGGGAGGAGAAAACACCCATCAACTGAGCCACTGCGATTCTCAAATAACGGCAAGCAGGTGCTGAACAATGGCCATATCGCTTTCAATCTACCACTAACCCAGGGGCCATCAAAGTACTCTGAAACCACGAACCCTCTCCGAAACCAGGGGGTATATAGAAGTATCTCTCCTCACACAAAATTGGCAGCACCAGGAAACTGATATGATCCAATTTGCACCAAAATGGACTTGCCATGGATATACACCAAAATTTTAAGTATTCGAAGCACAATCCAATTTGCCTAACTCGCAGGAGCCTTAATTTTTAAAGGCCTACAGAAATAAAAATATGATACTTGCCAATATACTAAAATCTACCCCAAACCTTATTCAGTCTTCGAATTTGTCTCGCTAGTTTAGAGCTTTAACTTTAAAGACAAACGGAAAACAGAAATCCGGAACAAGATCAGCAGAGAACTTCCATACATATGCACTAAAATCTCTCCCAGATATAAATCTTTAAGCTTAACCATCAAAAAGTCTGAAACATTATAATTTCATCGAATTTAACATAAAAACAGGATATCAAGGTTAATGCGAAAAACCTCATGAAACGGAGCGAAGGAAGCGTAAAATTTAGTTGCAGCCGGAACTGCGCTGCTTCTGAATAAA
>ML781325.1:801060-813399 GCA_009831015.1 Picea engelmannii | reverse complement strand
GAGATGCGCCACTCTTCTTCTCCTCTCTCCAACTTGTAATTGCAGCTTGCCTCATAAGATAATGAGCAAGTGAGTTGTGTGTAAGAAGTGAGGTGCTAGCCTCTTATTTATATCAATCTGGCACGTGTGAAAGGTCACCATCTAGTAGGGCCGACCTCTCACTCTGGGTGGGTAAACCCACCTTTAATTAATTCTGGGCCTTCCATTATAACTACTGAGGCCGACTTCTTATTCTACACTTTGTAATTGTCCGATGACCAATCCACAAAAGGGGATTTGGTCCTTATACAATTACCGACATGATTAATCCTCAATGGGGATTAATCCAATAATAATAATAATAATAATGACATGATTAATCCACAATGGGGATTTAATCCAATAACAAAATAATAATAAGAACGCTCTTCGCAGTTACATTATTTCAACAAGAAGCAATATTAAATTACCTCCCCTATGATAAATAACTCTATACATTTGTATAAGTTAGTAGTGAAGAAATGGAAACACCATCTCTTGTGAAAGGACGTTGTGATTCACACTGAATTCTAGCCACTTATGTATTCGCAAAGTCAAACTAAGTTGAAATAGGCAAGGCATTATCAGTGGATGGGATTTCTATAAAATTCCATATAGCAATCAAGTACAACAAATGAATATAAAACATTGTTGCATACTTGTTGTCTAGACCATCGTTGTAAAAAATTGCAACTGTGGGAACAAATAATGCAACTTGCACCCCATTCATGACTATGAAGTTATGGGAGATCAATATCTAAAGGATGCAAATTTTAGAGATGTCTTTCAGTGACTAGCACATAGAGTATATGCAAATTCAGAAGAAGAATATCATCTTGAAGGTACACGAAATTATAAATTAGACAAGCTATGCATACCAAAAGAGAGAAGGATTAGACTTATTAGAGAAGCTCATACTTCAATAATTGTTGGACATTTTGGAGTTGGGAAGATTGTGGAGAATCTATAGAGGTATATGTATTGGAAAAAGATGCAAGAGCAAGTTTCTAAGTACATAAGAGGTTGTATTCTTTGTAGAAATTAAAACCAAGCAACCAAAAACTTTGGTTGTACATGTCATTACCAATTCTTATAAGACATCTTAGGGTCCCACCCTAACTCCCTAGTTAATGGAATAGGTTGTTACTTCTTGTATTGAGAGCCATATTTATTAAATAAATCCCCACGAGGTAGTATAATGTGAAATCAATAAATGTAAGTGGCCTCGTTAAAGAAGGTCCACTAGTTAGTGGTTGAGGCTGTTGGGATTTGGTGACAACCAATTACCAAAAATAGAGTATGGATCCTATTATTATGCGTTGGTTACAACCAAGTAGACCAAGTTAGATTATGGATAGGGATTGCATTTAATGTTCGGTTTCTTGTAAATGTATATAAATACATGTAAGCATGTAGAGGAAAAAACGACTGTCAGAGACAGAGTGTATGAGAGACTTGCAAATCTGATGTAATCTCCATAATCTGAATAATAAGAAAACCGATGCCTATGCTTGGTGGACGTAACCCAACGTTTGGGTGAACCACGTGAAAATCCCTGTGTCTATTATCTGTGTGTGATTGTTAATTATTCACTGTGAATTGTGTTTTCCACATTAACAATTCTAACAAGTGGTATCAGAGAAATAAGGAGTCCACGCATCAATCAAATTTGATGAGGAGGCTACAAACTCAAATGGAAATTTGAGGTTTTTTTATTCGTTGAAGGAGTCACACACTCAAGAGCAAACTGAAAATAAATAAATAAATAAAAATAAGCAAACTAGAAGGGGAGTGTTGCTTACAACTCGGCGCTGGTAGCTCTGGTGAAGGGGAGCGTTGCCTTTAGTACTTGCCTTCTCTTGCATCTGTGTATTCCTTTCAGTGTTGGCCGGTGTAGCAAAAGCGAGCATCGGCCTCCTCTATAAGCACTGACCTCCTTTTTTCAAATCATTCGTATGGATTTTTCCTTCTCAAAAATTTAAGGTATGTTTTTTATAAAGGTCGAAAGGTATACAGTTTATTAAATGGTTGACTTTTATAATAATTCATAAAGTGGGTGGAGGATCAACTTATGAGGAGTGGGTCACGTGGATGTGTTTTAAGGTTTGTTTATGGAGAACGATTTATTAAATGGATGGAGATTTAATGGTGGATGTTAAAGCGGATATAAAAGGTTTTTTAAAATATATTTTTTATTATTTTTAAACCTTTTGTGGTTATCCTTTATGATTTTTAAGATCCATATTTAATCTTATTTATTATTCCTTTATATTTAAAAGAATTTTATAAGCAGTGGGCATTGGGAGATTTTTTGAGCTAATGGCTAAGATGCAGAGTTCGAAGTTTGAAGTTGAAAAGTTCAGCGGTAAAAACAACTTTGAGCTCTGGAAGCTCAAGATGCACGATCTGCTCGTGCAACAAGGCGTGGTGAAGGCGCTTTTGGGAAAAGCAAAGTTGTCCACATCCATAACAGATGATGACTCTGATGAGATGGATGCAAGAGCACTGAGTGCCATATGCCTATGTTTGGACGATGATGTTCTATTCAATATTGTCTTAGAGAAGACAACAGTCGGTTCGTGGAGCAAGTTGGAAAGTCTATACATGACGAAGTCCTTGACAAGCATAATCTACTTGAAGAGACAGTTGTACAGTTTGCGAATGAAAGAAGGTACAAAAGTCGTTGACCATTTAAATACCTTCAATACCCTTATAGTTCAATTGACTAGTATGGAATTTATATTCGAAGATGAGGATAAGGCTATTACACTATTGTGTTTGTTGCCTGAATCTTGGGATAATCTAGTTACCTCCATTAGCTTTAGCTCAGTAGATGTTTTAGATTATGACTCTGTTGTGGGAGCTTTGTTGGCTGAGGAGTTGAGGAGAAAATCCAGTAAAGAAACCTCAACTTCAGAGGCGATGTTCATCGGAGGTCGAACCACAGAGAAGAATGACAAAAGTTATTTTTGATATAAGTCAAGACAGAGAAAGGGTAAAGAAAAATGTTGCCACTATGGAAAAACAAGACATCTCAAGAAAGATTGCTAGAAGAGAAAGGAATATGAGGAAAACTCTACGAAGGAAGCAAATTTGACTGTAACAAATTCAGGTATAATTGATCACGTTTTATCCATTTCTAGTAATTTAAAATATCAAGAAGAATGACAGTTAGATTCAGGTGCCTCCCACCACATGTGCTCACATAGAAATTGGTTCTTCTCTTACCAATCTGTTGATGAGGGTGTAGTGTTTATGGGAAATGGTATTCCATGTAAAATTGTTGGGGTTGGCAGTCTTAGAATCAGGATGTTCGATGGTATTGTTAGGGAATTAATGGATGTTAGATATGTACCTGAGCTTAAATCAAATTTGATTTCATTAGGAGTGTTGGATTCTTGTGGATATAAGTATACAGGTCAAGGTGGAGCTCTCACAGTGTCGAAAGGGAATTTAGTAGTGATGAAGACAACAAAGGTTGATAACCTTTATAAGCTGGAAGGCAGTACTGAAGTGGTATCTGAAGTGACAAATGTATCTTCTTGTTTATGGCAGAAGCAATAAGGTAATAAGAGAAAGAAAGAATTGCAGGTACTGGTAAGAGGTAAATCAGTTCCAGACTTAAAATCTTTGTTTTTGAATTCCTGCTTGTTTTATATCTCTGCAAGTTATGGTGATGGTATAAAAGGATGTTGTGTGTGGGATCCTACTTCTCACAAGGTCATCATTGATAGAGATATAGTATGTATGGAACAACCAAAAGGGTTGATTCAAGATCACAATGGTAAATTTGTTTGCATGCTAGGTAATTCATTGTATGGCCTATTGGTACCCAGGAAAATATACAAGAGGTTTGAATCCTTCATAGTGAGTCAGAATTTTTCAAAGGGTAGGAATGATTATACGGTTTATAGTACATTCACAGTCTTGATGTTCTTTGTTGATGATATACTCGATGCAAGCTGAAGCATGGATAAATTCAATAAGAAAATGACTCAGGTGGACAGGACAATTCAGATGAGGGATCAAGGAGCAGCAAAACAAGTTGTGGGCATGGAAATATACAGAGATGGTAATGGTAAGTTGTGGTTGGAGTTCAGTATGAACATTATAAAACCAGTTTTTATCATTCTTGCTTTCCATTATAGGTTTTCTTCAAGTATAGGGCCTATCTATAAAGAAGAAAATGTTATTTCTCGTATAATTTCAGTAGGAGGTCTATTGTATGTGATGAAATGGTTAAGGCCAGAGGTTTCACATGCTAATGATGTTGTCAGAAACGTGACAGATTCAGGTGTTGCAGTGAAATGGGTGCTTCAGCGTTTGAGAAGCACAAATGTCACCTATAATGGTTACACTGATATAGTCTATGATGATTGTAATGTATATTGTAATACAAGTGTTTTGGATAGAAGGAGATCTATCACTAAATATGTTTCACAACACAGTTGTGGACGACATGTTGGAGGTGGAGTGACCCCTCAGAAAATCCAAAGTCATGCAAGTCACACAGGCGAGATCATGAAACCGGTTTTACTAGAGAAGCTGCAGTGGTGCTTGGCTTCTCTTCGCTTGCAACAAAGGTGATGAACAAAAGGAAGAAGCAAGGTATCAAGTTAATTGTTGTCAAGGTTGAGATTTTTGGGATTAGGTGACAACCAATTACCAAAAACAGATTATGGATGCTATTATTCTACGTTGGTTACAACCAAGTAGACCAAGTTAGATTATGGATAGGGATTGCATTTAATGTTCAGTTTCTTGTAAATGTATATAAATACATGTAAGCCTGTAGAGGCAAAAATGACTGTGAGAGACCGAGTGTATGAGAGACTTGCAAATCTGATGTAATCTCCATAATCTAAATAATAAGAGAACCGATGCCTATGCTTGGTGGACGTAGCCCAATGTTTGGGTGAACCACGTGAAAATCTCTATGTCTATTATCTGTGTGTGAATGTTAATTATTCACTGTGAATTGTGTTTTCCACATTGATAATTCTAACAGAGGCTTCATTAATGGAGGCCCACTAATTAGTGCTTGAGGCCTCATTAATGGAGGTCCACTAGGTGGTTGGTGTTTTGGTCATATTAGAAACTATATAATATTAGTAGAGGCTATGTAATGGTTTCCAAGTGAATATCATTGTATTTGGAGCTCTCCCCATGTTGGAGGTTGCCCCCTCGAAAAGGCAAGTGAACATTGCATTCAATTTTGAATATTAATAAAGGTTTGCTTATTGTTTTTTTTTGTTAACTAAAATGGATTTTTTATTAAAAAGTTGTTATTGTCACATTGTATAGCATGATAATACAAAGAAAAATGGGCTTCCCAGGAGTCTTTGTTTGAAGAGGTCTAAAAAATGAAAAATTACTTCATATACTTTGGCCTACTTTGACTTCCTTGTAAATAAAGCAAATAAACCTACTAGTATATACCCTAAGATACTCGCCTAGAATCAAAACTACCTTACATAACATTAATAAAACTGGGACTAGAAAAATATATGCCCATTAAGGGCCTCATGCTTGAAGGCTATTGGTAACTAGAGTTCCTAATCAACATGTACCATTTCCCAATCTCCTTGGGCATGTAGCATAGTTTCTTCATCCCTAGCTACATCTAGGGTAGACCCAATTGCATAGATGATTTTAGGGGCTAAATTTCGCCAATGGGCTGATTTTCCATGGTTTTTCCCAAAAAAAGATTCGTTGGTTTCTATTTTTTCTAAAAATGATTTGCCCAAATTCCATGAAATAAAATTATTTTACCTTAAAAATCACCAAAATTTTATAGAAACTATACAAATTCCTTAGAAATTTGAATATTTTTACAAAACCATTGCCAACGATTTTACATTTTGCATATTAGGGACTTTCACTAATTCATTCCCTATATGATCTATTCCTTTCCCCATGCTCCATTGAGTACTTGAATAACATGAGTGGACATCCTGTAGTAGCTTCCCAAGACTTTATGGTTGCACCTAGATTCATACCTTAACATTTTACAGTCTTGGCTTTTGATCATCTTATGAAAGATTTTTGTCATAACACTCTTTTCCTGAGTACCTATGCTTATATTTAACTAAATTTCAACCTTATCACCTCTTAAGAACTGAAATTTTTTAACTCTGCAAAAATGTGTAGCCAACAAAATTTGTTAGGCTAAATAATTTAACAAATTTATGAAATTATGTACAATTATGTTCCAATAATGCATCATAATTCCTTCTTCTAATCCCTTGTGAAAAATGACTTCCCAAATCAATTTTATGGGTGGATAATTAGACTCCTCTATCAAAGACCTTTCTAATGATTGTTCCCTTGCTCAATTATGAGTCTTGAGCAGAAAGTTATGGTCATTTGAAAATTGTCCATTAATTTCTCTATTCACTCTTCAACTTGGTGCAATTATGCGTTGTACTTGTGCATTTTTGCACCTACTCCATTGGATTTTTTGTAGGAGCTCAATTGGGTTTCTTCATATACATGTTTTGGATAGTATATCCAATTTCACCTCTTTTTGGGTTCTGGGTTGCTAGTTACAGCATGTTGAAGTTCTAGGACAATTAGTATTTTTGGTCTGTAATGCTACAAGTACCTTCTTTACCATCTTAAAAAATGTTAACATGACCAAAATTTTAATTCATCTCTAGGAATGTCTCCTGTGGTTCAATATCTTTCCATAGACTACTGTTGCGCCTCAATCTGATTCTGGAGCAAAAAGTTATGGTCCTTCGAAGTTAGTTGGGTCTTAAAATTTGCCCTCCACTATTATTCTTGTAACTTCCTCATAAAAGCTTCGTTTGACGAACGATTTACACCATTAGAAAGCTCTCTACGAGCTCTTTTATTTGAGCTATAGAGACATAATGTATATCCATAAACTCTATAGTCGGGGTTTTTGAGTAGCTAAAAACATTGTTTAGGGCCTCAAAAACGCGCTGCAAAAAGATGACCTTCAAACAGTATAAAATGTCGCAAAGATTCATTGGTATTTTGTTGTTGTACACCATCCAAATGACTTCGCGCGCATAAATTTCAACATGTACACCCATATTTAGCATGCACAAAAACACCGTAAGGTAGCGCATGCTCCATGCACCTATAACCAATGTGGATCACTTCTTTATCGCGCCAATAACTGGTGCGCACTACTTTTGTGTCACGTGCCAATATTCACCACGCACAATTTTGGTTCATGCACTAATACTTGTTGTGCACAATTTTTGTGTCGCGCGCTAATATTATGCACGCATTTCACTCTACTCATTGCACCAAGCCAAAGTTTAGTACACCCCCACCACGCACCAATACTCTGTGCGCACCATTAACTAAATTTCCACGCGACAACATATACCCACATTGCACGCGCACCAACAAAAATCCTCTACGCTATGTCAATACTGTGCACACCATGTGCGCCATTATTATGCGTGTGCACACCACGTGTGCTCGTATTACGCATGCGCCACTCAATCTACATCCTGCAATGCTAAATATAGTGCACACATCCCGCACTGTTATTTTTCACACATTACCACGCTGCACCGCGCAACGCCAAATTTAAGTGCGCAGACCCGTGCACCAATATTTTCCACAGATTACCACTTTGCACCGCACAACGCCAAATTTAAGTGCGCACGCCAATATTTTCCATGCATTACCACTTTGCACCATGCAACGCCAAATTTAAGTATGCACACCAATGCGCCAATATTTTCCGCGCAGTACCACTCTGCACCGTGCAACACCAAATCAATATTTCCAGCACATTGCCACTCTGCACTGTGCAGCGCCAAATTTTAATGCGCGTATTCACGCACCCTTATTTTCCACACATCACAAGCTTTTCACTGCACATCATGCATTTTTAGTGCGCATACCTGCACACATTCATTTTTTATGCGCATCAATTCCTCGTGACCTCCGCTGCAAAAATTGGGGCTTTTGCCAAACTTTTTCCCAATTTTCACCATAGACATTCTGCAACTATGAAATTTGTTCAATTTTACCCCGACCTTTGCGACAACAAATCGTTGTTGGTTGACATTCCTTGAACGAATTTTTCCCGAACTCAATTCACGAATTGAGAATTTTAATCAACTAATCTTGCTCCATGTGTCATGGCTTCCCTGTAACTTCAAAGTCGACCAATTCCAGGTCTGAATTTGCTAGAATAGATATTAAATAAGAATATCTCACCACTTGGCCAAATTTCTCAATTTTCCCATGGATTTAACAACAGAAATTGGGGCTTTTGCCCAATTCCACGCAATTGCTTCTAATTTTTACCATGGACACTCTGTAACTTGAAATTTGGCCACTTCGAAATCAATTCTCTATGGAATTTCACTTCAATTAACTTGCTCGGCCCATCCAGGCTCAGTGTTGAAAACTGGAGCTCTGATACCATATTGTAACATCCCCAACATCCAACTGGGCTATGCCATGTAAAAAAATTCGAACTGTATGCAAATTAAAACATATACACACAAAAACTCTTGCAGAACTTTATATATAAAACTTAAAACAGACAAATCCATTCTGTAATTGCACAGATTCATACGGAAATAACAGTAAACATATACATGTAGCATAGATAGGCAATACCCATAAATATAAAGACAGGTATAAACCACACACAGGAAAAACCCATAAAAATAAACGCATAATAATAATGCAACATGTAATTTAACACACAATTGACATTTATCTTGGTAATAATATCACCAATTGTGTGTAGACCTTCCATGGAAGGTGCACTATACCATGGAAGGTGCATGCAAAATGATATAAGACAACTCACCAACTTAAGTACATTTGCATTAACAATTTGGGGTTCAGCCTACGGGTATTCCAAATTTTATTAATACCACTTTATTTTTGGGATTTAACCATTCAAATCTTCATTGTTACATTTTATTTTTCATTTTATGAACAATATTTTGCCAATCTATGGATGATAGACCGCTTATAGAAATTGGCATTCCCAAGTATTTGAATGACTTCCAATTTAAAACACGTGGGAATTCTAGAATTATGGAAGGCCTTCACCCACTAAATAAAAGGATACGTGAAGCCAAATTTATGTAAAAATTCAAACAAATATGAATGGTGTGCCCAGTCAAAAGTGTTTTCCATATCCATCTTTATGTTCATCTATTTTTCTTTATTTTTTCTTCTTCGGCGGAGTGTTTTCCATGTCCATCTTTTTTTCTTTATTTTTTGTTCTTTAGTGGATTGCCTCCTGCACCACTAAAATATTATCAATGATTTGTTTCTTTTGGACAAAGCCACCTTGATTGTCTGATATGAGATTAGGGAGGATCGTTTTTAGATGATTTGCTAATATTTTTGTTAAAATTTTGAAAGAAGAGTCATAGRGGGAGATATAATGGAATCTTGAAAAGGAGGAAGGAAAWTTTTTTGGGGGGATCAAGGTAAGCAATGAAGAGTTTGTGCTTCCTCCGAGCTTGGGCTTTCTTCTAGACTAGTTAAGCACATGCCACAAGTCTTGTTTGATAATATTCCATCATTAATGGATTGAAAACCCATCTAGTCTTRGAGTTTTGTCTAGCCTAAGATCCCAAATCGTGTACATTATTCCTTCTTCAATCTATTTCTTTGGTCAATTCTATGGTTTCTTTTGTATAGACTAGAGTTGGGATCCCCTAATGATATCAAATGGATCTAAACAAGCAATTAAGGAAGGTTGTTAAACTATTAAAAATAATGCAAATGTAAAAGTAAATGAGTCAAAAGAGAGAAATAAATCAGTCAATCAAAAAGAAAAATAGTAACAGGAGATAAAACACAGAGGAATTAAAAATGAAAGGCCATTCCCTTTGGCCTTCCCATTACCCCAACTCCCCTATTTCTTCCATACTTTCACTCTCAAAGGGTAAAATCTTGTGTCCTATGATGTGGTTCAATTGTTGTGTGAACTAACCATCGGGTCTAGTGTGTGGATTAATGCTTATACAACTTTGCAATTCTCTACGGTGTAATCATTTTGTTATTATTTGAATTAATTAGCATTTTAATTGTGGTATTTGTTGGCAATCGAGGGCCTTATTTGTTGTAGTAAATAATTCATTACTCAACAACATGTAATTTACATATACGTTAGCAATGTGCTTTGTGTGTTGGTTAATCCTTATTTGTATCCACCAGAGCTTTGAAAACCTATCAATCGAGGAATTGAGATTGTCCATCTACTTACTGATTGAGATCAAATGTTGTGGTAATAGACTCGTTACTTCTTAGTTTCAAATTATGTCCCTTATATTCAACATTACAATTCTCCTCAAACCATTGGCATTGTTTCTAAGTAGCATGCAATATCATTCACTTGTTTTTCTCAACCCCCTCGTTAGTCTAAACTCCAATGTTTCCTCCACTTCAAGCATTGATCTCCCATCACACTAATTGACAAATGGCCTATGGTGAATCAACATGGAATATGAGTAAAATTGTACTTGATTCATTTTGAACTCCATATGTATTCCAAAAAAATGCAAATTACTCAATTATTGGGTTTAACTAATGGATTGATGGTTGACATCATGATTAAAGCTATTAGCACATTGTTCAATTTGTTTTTACTCCACGAATCCTCCAACTTGTGTAGGAAAATTGATCTACATTGATTGAGTTTTGAACAGGGTGTACCCTATTTAGTGTTGCCTTTCCCTCAAATAGTCAATCACCTCGAGTCACCTATAGCCAAACACTTCTTAGAATGTCATGCTAAAGTGAGGTTTGGGATTTAATTAGGCTCTTACTACCATCCATAGTGGACTAGGAATTTCACGACCAACCATTATTGATCGAGTGTGTCGCTGGGTAGCAATACCATTTACCACAACCATCCCATGCAATTTGCTCACTTAATCAACTCGAAAGCCATTGTTGATAGTGCCCACATGCCCATAACACTTAGATTGATTGTGTTAATAATATTTTGATTGGTGGGTTGATATAACTGATTGTGCTTGGTAGAAACCAAAGGTGACATCTCATCTATGTGTATCATCACCTATAGCCTATCCATTTAGCATATGCTACAACCATACTCCCCCTTGATGTGCATTATACGACAATTATATTTATGAGGAATGATCCATTGATATAGACTAAATTGCCTGAAAAGGAGCATGGTATCTTTCATTCAGTGCAATCCTTGTCGGAATGAATACTAACAATGCATACGTAATTTGTGGGTTCTTTGAATGGGAATAGATTGGTACATTGTGAGTGCTACATAGTTGTAGAGCACTATATAAACACATTCCAACAATAGAAATTCTAGAGGTATATTATAAATATTTGCATTTTCCTTGCCTTCAACTTTCATCAAATGGATTTCCAATTACAAACTAGAAAGTTGGGATTGTCACCTAAACAAACAGAGGCAAAAATTATTTATCTGGAAACTAGAATAATATTACCTTTGGCACCAAATTCATAAGAGTGCATTGCTTACTTTTTGAGTATCATAGAATTTGAATGAACAATAGATTTGTTAATGCTTAGAGTGTTGTGATTACACATTTCCAAACACTAGGAGTGTTGGTAATTGGCTTGGTGGCTAGCTTCCCATTGTTGTGCATTAGTTTGACCATTGTAAAAAGGGGTTGGGTTGAGTCCATGCGATATAGATTTGTCGTTAGTTGACATCACATATAGGGGTTGGCTATAGCCATTCATGTTGAAGAGATAATGCATTGGCATAATGAATATTAGCCTTGGCATTGAAATTCCAAGACTAAAATTGACCCTAAGTAGTGAATTAATATAAAATAGAGGCTTTATAATCAATTCTAAAGACAGAGAACTCAACATCATATAGATAAATAGAGATCATGATCTATTTCTACAAAGTATCTATGTTGGTGAAGCAAGCATGCTATAGTCCCTTGATTACAGATCACCCAAAGCATTGCCATGGTATCATATCAGTTAACCTCCTCCTCCTCGATGTAGAGTTTTTTGAAGTGGTTATGAGTTGCTTCCTTAATGGCCATAAACACAAATAACCTTCCTCCATTCTCCAGGTTTATCTCTTTCACAATATTTTTTGTATTCTAGCCATCCACGTAGATATCTTTCTTCCATTGAGATCTATTTGATCACCTCCTCTATTTCCATACTTTCTTGCAAGCTACTAATATGAGATTGAATGTCAATTCTTTCCTATGCTAGAAGGAGATATGAACACTTAGCCATTTATTTTAAATCGTGTTTAACTACCTACAACTTTGGTTCCCAAACACATGAAGGAGAACCCCAAATAGACCTACTTCAAGCTTCTAA
>ML781325.1:782362-798926 GCA_009831015.1 Picea engelmannii | reverse complement strand
CTCTATGTATTTATGTATGAGTTCAATAAATAAATCTCCTTAAAGTTGTCATATATTTCCTGTGTTTTTCTTCAAGGGGCATTGCCCAAAATTTATTGTGCCAAATGTGAAGAATTTGTCTATTGTTCAGTAATTTGTTCACTGCTGGTTTTTAGTTTCAGATCTATGAAATTAGTATTTCTCATTAACCACAGTTTTGTATTGGGTTTTTATGCTTTAATGTTGAAGCTTAATAGGAGGTTGAAATCAGTGAATGTTATATAGAGTTTACGAGCTAATTTCTACATGGTATCAGAGTTGGTGCTCTGAGATTCAGCAGACAAGAGATTTGATACTTTATTTGCAGTAAGTGCAAAGGGGTTTTGCCTAGAAGAAGGGAAGGGAAAAATATTATTGTCATGAGGGTTTCCAGAAGAAGGTTTACAGTAGGAGGCAACAAGTGAATATAGCAACCAACAAGATCAAAGGATAGATCTTGGGATAGGGTATATTTTGCAGCAGAGAGGAACCAAATATTGCTCTTGTAGGAAAGAGTAAGGGGAAGAAGAAGTCCAGTGATTGTGCCACCTCACAGGACATGAAGAGCATCTAGTCATATGACAGGAATAAGGTTAATGTTCCTTAGTGTGTTAGAGACAGACTTAGACATGCATGTGGATATTGGGGTCGACACCACGCATGCAGTGTAGGGGGTTGGAATCGTGAATTTCCAGCTAGAGTCAAGAGGTTCTTTGAAGGTGGTAGAGGTGTCGCATATACCAGAGATGAGGGTCATCTTGCTCTATGTATCAACTCTAGAGGATAAGGGGTATGCAATTATGTTTGAGGAATTTTGGTAACCCTTTTTCCGAGTCTACTTCTGTGCAAATTGTGTCACATGCAAACACCTTGGCCTTAGGCTCTAATTTATCGATGTATTTACCCAAAGCATTTCCGCTAGTTGCTATGACATCATGGTTCCAACAATGAAGAGGGATATGGGGCAAGTGAACCCACACAAGAACTGTCAAGGGAACATCTACTTCAAGATCATAGTCTGGTGTTTAAGTATTTAAATACATCCCTATTAGACCTATGAAATATGGCCCATTTCAAAAGATGAGATCTTAATCTTCCTTCTTTTCAAACAAAAAGGAATTATACCAATGTCCATAAAAGCAATAGGAGAGAGTATCTTGAATCATTTTCATCCAATTTTGTTGCATCCATAAATCCATGGCCTTAGGAGATGGCCATAACCTAGTAAATCTTTTAATGAGACCTCATTCAACTAAGGATGATGCTTTGAGTTTAGATGACATTGGAGGAAGTTTAACAACATGGATTTGATCTACCTTCTTTATGAACTTGGAGGGAGCATGCTTCAGAGGAGGCTTATTTAGTGATGCCACAAGAGCCTAAAAAGCAATGGATTCAAAGGAACAAGAGGGAATTTTCCCCTTCTAGATCCATGACTGGAAGAGCCAAATCAACAGAAGATGGTGGGGACAAATGTAGGAGAAAGCTAGGGTTTGCATGCTAAGAGAGCATTGTTACAAGTTCTCAAAAATTGCATAAAACTTATCTTACCCATGAATGCTTGCATTGTTTTCTAGGATGTAGAGGCGTGTAAATTTTGAATGGCAGAAATCCTTTTAGGGTTGATGTTTTTTTTATTTTCTTATTGTAATTATTTTCCAATTATGGTGTTGTTTCTTTGTTTTCTGTAGCTATATTTCATTCTATTTTTCTCTAAATATTCCATTTCAACTAGCAAGGAACACCACAAGTGATATTGAAACACTTTCATGCACTGACATGTGCTCCAATTTTATAAAAAGTTTTAAGTCAAAGATGTGTTTCACATTTTTAAATAACACATAGATATATCATTTAGAAATTAAACCCGTGGTTGGGGAAGAATACACATAGAAAATACAAGAGGCATCACTTTGCTAGACACCCTTGTAACCTATGTTAGCTTCCCTTCGAGTAGTACCACATCAAACATCACCTATATACAGACTTGTCTTCCATGTACCTTTGAGTATATTGGAAGCCCCATAAGTGCACATAAAACTAGCCCTACATAATCCTATCAATCATCCTATTGTTACGGTACATCGAGAACAACATTTGGGGAGATAATTTTCATTGTTATGATGCTTAACCCAAGAAATTGAATGACAAAAGAGATATAAAAATGCTAGACACTTTATTAATACCAAAACCCTTAAGTTAGGGAAACACCTTACAATGATTTTTTTATGGAAGGAATCCACTCCTATTCACTTGCCTCTTAAGGTTGGGCAACCTCACAATGAGATAAGCTCCAAATACAATAAACTCCACACCTCTCGTAAGGCTCAATCCTTATTTATAGCTAACAAGAGAACCCTAATCATAACAACCTCCTCACAACCTATATGGCCTTCTTTAATGAGGCTACATTACATTTATTCAATACTAACTAAGATAGCCAAGCTGAAAAATGGTAGTCATAATTGGTTCGTGACCTCTTGCAACAATGTTCTCTACATAAGGTGGAGTTGAATCATCAAAGAGAAGCTGGAAGTAGTTGTCCTCCCAAAAATTACTTATGTTATCACTCTAAAATTCCTTGCTTTTGATTGCTACACATGCTTCCAATATTTTTTTTATTCGTTGATTCATTTGGAGTCGCACTATACAAACTCCTTTAGGGGGTTGAAATTTTCCTACTTTGTGTAACCATTGTTTGATATACTCTTCATAATCCATAGCCTCTTCAAGAAAACTTGTAGGAGGGGCTTCTTCCACATAATTTGCATTTGTCACATAATCTTCATATATCACTAGATATTCCTCAATGAGGGGGGTTAATGTATACTTGTAAAATTCCATAAGTCACTATAAGAATGAGACCTAGGGTATTGAGGGAAGAAATTTGAAAGTGTTGTATCACACTCAATATTGATAAGAAGTATACCGTATAACATACCAAATGAGACCCCAAAAAATCCCCTTTCTGATGGTATTAGTCTGGCAACAATCCAAGCACCCTATCAAAAGATATTTTATGTATAGTATGTATGGCCATAATGGAAAATTTCTAAAAACTTATTTTAAATCAGAGATATCTTCACTTCTTGAACTCCAATTTGGATGACTTTTTTTGTGAAATTGGGTGTTTTTCCAAGAGGAACTCTGATATATATTTTGTTTCTTCAAATTATGCTTAGAAAGCTACAGGAAATTATCTAAGTGTCGCATAACTCTTTTTCCCTTAGAAAACTTGCAAAATAGAAAAATGTTTCTTCTTTTTTTGCCTCGAAAAATATATCTAATACCAAGCATTATGATCATTAACCCAAGAAATTGAATCACAAAAGAGATATCATAAATGCTCACACTTTATTAATATCAAAACCCTTAAGTTAGGTAAACACCTTATAATGATCCATTTATGGAAGGAATACACTCGTGTTCACTTTCGTCTTAAGGTTGGGAGACCTCTCAATGAGCTAAGCTCCAAATTAAATTAAAACCAAACCTCTCGTAAGGCTCTATCTTTATTTATAGATAACAAGAGAACCCTAATCATAACAACCTCCTAACTACCTAATGAACCTTCTTTAATGAGGCCACATTACATTTATTCAATGCTAACTAACATAATGGGCCTTATTTAATAATAACAAACATAGTGGACCTGGTTCACCTTATATGGAATGCCCTCCACTATTATTACGCTAATGGGCCATTTATACCCCATTACACCCCTAGGGAGGATCCCAACATTCATATACCAAGGAATCAAGTAATATAGTTAAGGGTATTGTTTGTCCTCCTTAGTTAGTGTCATAAAAAAATGGTAAGTCCTATTATTGGAAGCCCTCTAATATATTAGAAAATTATAACACTTGACACTCCTTTTGACACTCCTTTTTCCTTAAGATCTTGCAAACCCAAGAAGTATCTAAAGTTTGGAATATATTAACCTCGAAACAAACTCCCTTCCTCATTGACTAACTACATTGAATATATTATAAATTTGATTCATCCAATAAATACTAATCTTGAAACATGAAGAGATTGAGTATACGCAAATCTGTATGCTTGAATCTACGTATGTTGAGAATGGCGTACGTTTGTTCATCTATTATAATAATAAAAATATGACTTTTGGTCTTTCCACTTCTTCCGACCTCACGTTTTCCATGTGACAAAGATCACCTTGGATTTTGTTAAATATTTTGTTAGGAATTTAAGCCGAGTTATATTATCAAAATCTAAATGGATAGACTCGCGAGGGTACCTCTCCTAGCCCACCACGGCGGTGTGAATTACATAGCAATAAAAACATATGAAATTTTTTATTGCATTGACGGTTGGGTAAAGAGTTAGCGGAATTTTTTTAAATTGACTATTGGTAAAAGTGTTAGCGTTTAGTTAAAGTGTTAGGATATATAGCGATCGATTCGCAAATCAAAGATCATTGACTTTAATTAAATTTTTAAAGCTCTCATAATGGTGAAATAAAAATTATATATTAAATTAAATTTTTGGAAACTTAAAGATAATTTTGAAATTTTGAAAATGATTATTTTTAATTTTTTTATTGGTAGAAAATCATTGATGCAATTAAATTCTTTTGTTTCGATGTGACATTTAAAACGAAAAAAAATATATTAAAAAACAAAACAAAAAAACATAAAATTGACACGTATTGTTCTTCTTTGTCTTTGCGTACATTTGAAGGACAGCTTGAATGCTCTGACATCAACCTGTTTAATGCTCTGAACTAATATCCTATGGCGTACCTCATGGTGTTTAATGTTGTTGCTGCCAAATTTCACAACCTCATATGTGTTCAACTGAAGTTAGAGTCATTCCTAAATTAACTAAGGGCTAAATATGGATGGAGCTTGTGGATACATGAAGTTAATGTAGAGAACTTATCAAGAAATGCCCGAGGCAAATGTTCAATCATCAACATCAAACCCGAGGTTTCGATTTGAAAAGAAACCAATGAATGTTGGAAAGATGTGTATCATGACTATTGGGAGCACACTAATCAAGAGTATTCACTAATCTTCTTCTAGATGCTGAAATTGAGCCTGGTAAGGTGTATGATGGCAATTTTAAGGACATGTCGACTCATGATAAAAGTACAGAAAGCAAGGAGATAATCAAACAATAGCTACATGACATGTTATCACAGGAAAAAAATGTTTCACAAATTTAGGGAGCAAGTTCTTGCTCTTAAGTATTGTGCAATGAGGGAGACATGGAAACATGAGCAGGCGGGGCTTTGTGAGTGGAGTGATCATTCATAGGGTTTTAAAAAAATTGATATTGATCGTAGGAATGGGACATTAACACCTAGCCAACGCACATCGCCTATCTAGCATGATTTATAATGAAAATTATTGTGATTGTGTTCTTTAAATTCTCTAAAATGTGTGAATCAACAACTTGAAATTACTTTCTTTTGAATGTTCCTATGTTAATAAGTATACATGGGTGCATAGAGAGGAAGATAACTTACAACACGATCAACTCATGAAGATTTCCAAGCTCCTTTGGGACGAGTCTGATCCTGGATCTCCATGCATATTGGATGTTGATCATGTGAATGAAAATGTTGCATTATATATAGACCCGCTACTTCTATTCCACCATCACACCATGCTACCACTCTTCGTTGCTTCTTTGCAACCTATAGTCCACTATATATAACCTCTCAATCCGGTTGCCTCCTTGCGAGCAATGTGTTCTCACATAGATGCAATATCTTCAACCAACAAATATTCAGTCCATCTTCAACCCAACATTGCAAAAAAAGTTTGAACCAACAAATTTTAATGCTGAAAGATATATAAAATGCTTCTCTCCAACCACGTTTCCTAAGTTTACTACAATGCCCAACAACTCATCAGCTCAGGGAAAATGCCCATTTCATTGAGTGTACGCAACACCTTCCACGTCTTGTCAGCATAACATCTACACACACAAAGTCGCACAATGAGCCACACGGCCTTCCATGGCTCTCAGAGAAAATAAAACAACACTTAAAATTCTCAGACAAACTCAAAGCCATCCAGAGCTTCCCATGGCTCTGATAACTATACCCTCCTACATTGACATCATACATACTTGCTCTCACATTGCAGGGGTGGCAACATTTTTTCAACCTCTAGTCAAATCTCATAGATCATTGCGTCATGGTTGGAACATATAACATCGTTTCGGGACTTATCTTTTCAGGTAGCAGTGTAGAGATCTAACATCGACGGTAGTGGAATGCCACGAGTCCATGGTCTTCGTTTTAGACATGCCAACATAAAATAACCAGATATATATCTGGCTTGACAAAAACTTGTTGCTCTCTTTAAAGTTTTTTCCATCTCTTTATACATTCATCATGCAGAGAATATAAAACTACAAATAACCAGGGATCTCTTATACTCATAGCCATATTGGAGAGCCAAGTTGTCTCTCTCATGTCTCTTCATACTTATAGTCACCATGGCTTTGATATCAATTGTGAAAAATGAAATCCCAAGACCAGTGGACATAAAAGAACATCAATGTTGAACATAAAGGATATTCATGTGGTGCAAATGACAACCCACACAAAGATATGCACATGAATGTAGTATACCTAGGGAGGTACCCAATGAGAATGTGGTTATGTATTATGAGTGGAATTCATTTAATATATGAGAATGTGTTCATTCAATGTAGGGCAGACTAGGTCCATTATATTAATAAAGGCCCACTATGGTAGTTGAATGTAATAAATGTGAGAAGGCTCTCTAGAAGGTTCCTAGGAGATAGAGAGAGTTGTATAAAGAAGTGTAAGCAATGTAATGAGACATAGTGAAGAATATTGTGAATGTATCAAGCACTGCTTGAGGAATGTTATCCTTCCTTAAGGATTAATATATGGTGTTACCCTACCTCAAGGGTTTTGTCTACACTCTTGTGTTGAGTGTTCTGGTGAATGTTTTGGTGTTTATTATTGGTTTATTGTTGAAGTATATTTTCAAATTATTCAGGATCTTAACAAGTGGTATGAGAGCAAGGTTTGAGTTTTTTTTGTTGATATTGTGGGTTTATTTTGAGATTTATCTTCAGATCTATTCATGTATTTAACAAGTTCTCAAACAAACCATATCTCTTTCAT
The DNA here is from genome assembly GCA_009831015.1 of Picea engelmannii. Classification (NCBI taxonomy): domain Eukaryota; kingdom Viridiplantae; phylum Streptophyta; class Pinopsida; order Pinales; family Pinaceae; genus Picea; species Picea engelmannii. The sequence goes on along the minus strand of ML781325.1, from coordinate 791,776 downwards.
TTATTTTTTCATTATGGGCCAATCGATTCAAGGGGCATAGCAAGGTGACTCCTGCCAGGTGCTATACCACTATTAATTTCCAGAAATTCCCATCCTCAAGGCTGAACAGAGCCATAATTAGAAATGAATTTCCATCTGCTAATAATTCCTGGATTGAAATCATAATATTAATGCTTCATAAACATCCTATTCAATATCAAGCTCAGTCTGCAAGTCATAAACAATCGTCTCTTTCATTCACTAGATACAATTTACAAAATGTAAAAAATCATGTTTGAATGCCATATGCATTCTAAGTTGGGCCACTTGATCCCTTCTGTTACAGATTCTCTTACACTTTCTTACAGATTCACTTACATATTCTTTCCTATCTTGCTCTTGAAGTGCCACTAGTCGCTTAACTACAAAGATGATTTCACATGTGTGACCATTCCATTTACTTCTACTAATGCCAATTGTCGGTTTAATATATTATATGTGTATTCTAAGTTATCCACATTCATGTGTCTTAATACATTAAGACTCACAACATTATGTTGTTGACCTTTATAATAAATAATCATTAATGGCAATAGATAGTATATTACCCATAGATTCATTTCAGTCCATTTATATTTTGACATAATGTTCTACTTTATCTTTGTCCCATAAATTATTTAACAACCTAAAATTATGATATCTGCCTAATATAGAGATCAATTCGCAAGTCAAAGATCGTTGAATTTAACTAATTTTTCTAAATGTCTAAAGTTCTCATAATGTTTCTCAAATCGGCTTCGCATAGCTTGCGTCCAACATGTGTTGGTTTTGAAGTGACTAATACCTAGACTCAAAGTCATGGAGTAGCCACTGTCACCACTTATGTTTTACATTTAGGCTATGCATAAGTAATACATTGAGTGCTACATAATTACTTTAAGTTTTTAGTTTTGCTTTGTACTACATACAACTATTACATAAAAAAACATTTCTAAGAGGCAGGTATAAGCAACTTTGTTGCTACTTTCACTTGTTTTTCTACTTTTTTAACTTGGTTGATAATTGTTGTATACCTTTACTCCACTTCCACTTTCATGAAAGAGTGGTTAAAATTATGGGACCTTCATCTTCTCGTACTTTCATGAAAGAGAAAGGTTGAAATTATGAGGCCTTCATCTTCTCGTTTAAATGGCGTGAGACACCTTTCAACTCCACTTTCTTTGCATTGGGGGACATTTAACATATGGGCATATAATTGTTTTTATTTCTTTGGAATGGAATGTCCCTTTCTAATATGGTTTTGAAAGTCTTTTTTTTTCTAACTCAAATTCAAACGTTCACGATTTTGTGTTTTTAAGTAAAGTTGTTTAGTTTGTCATACGCACATGATCCATAAAGGAGAATTGAAGATAGATTCGATGAAGATTGAGGTCATCAATGAGTGGTCAACTCCTACCATAAAGTTTCATTAGAGAAACACAACGTTTTGACTATTTATTAAGCCATTTCCATTAATAATTGGACCACTTCATGTTGTGATAACAAATGGAAAGAGTTTTCATTGGGGGAAACAACAACACGGTTCTTTTGAAGACTTGAAAGGGAGATAAATTAAGCACTAGTCTTGGACATTTTCAATTTTGTAGTAGCCCTTCAAAATTGAGATTAATGTAAGAGGGTATGAAATTTCGAGTTGTTTCAAGAAGTGATGTGAAATTAACCAATCTATGATAAATAACGCTATACTTTTGTGTAAGTTAATAGTGAAGAAATGAAAACACCATCTCTTGTGAAAGGAGGTCGTGATTCACCCTGACCCCTAGCCACTTCGGTATTTTTAGATTTAGACTAAGTTGGAATAGGCAAGGCATTACAAGTGGATGGGATTTCTATAACAATTCCATCTAGTAGTCAAGTACAAGAAATAAATTACAAACATATTTGCATATTTGTTGTCTAGACTACCCTTGTAAAAAATTGCAACTATAGGGACAATAATGCAACTTGCATCCCATTCATTACCGTGGATTTTTGAGAGAGCGTGATCCAAAATGGATCCAAACAAACAAATTGTTGTAAGACTCATTAACTACAAACTAACTCGACAATCAAAGAATGATAGACAAACTATGAAAGACAATTCTAATGTAAAAAATGAATAAGACAAAAGAGAAAAAAGAGAGAATTAAATGAAAAATAAATCAAATATGAGAGAAAAGAGTAGGGAATGGAAAATGAAAGGTCATGTGTGTTGACCTTCCCATTTCCCCAGCTTTGTATATTTAGTTTTGTACTTTCACTGTCAAATGGTCTCTTTTGAGGCTAAGGAGACGAGGATGGATGGAGAGCCATGAATAACATTGTAACCATAGATTGTCAAAATGAGAACTGAGCAAACATTCAATGTTGATTTTCCCATTTGGATTTCTAGGGTAAATAGTGTGTCCTTCTATATGGATTTATCTATGGTTTAGTGGATTGTGTTTGTTTTTAGGTTCCTTATTGCCTACAATTTTGTTTTCCATCTTCTTCCAATTTATCCCATTAATTTCCTCTCAAAAACTAAAGTGATTGTGATAAAATGTATATTTTTATTGTTGTTATCAATGTATGATAATAGTTATTAAGTTCTAATATTTCTCACAAGCATTTGGATTTTTGGATTCTTGAATTCTAAGTCGGATGGGCTCTTCATGAGAAACAATGGGCTCTTCATGAGAAACAATAAAATTGAGAATTGTTTCATACCTTTGCTCATGTATTATAATGCTTGTGACTATATTTTTTTCGAGGTTACCCTAAGTAGTTGAGGGTTATTCAAACAAACTTGCACATTGTGGACTTTCTAATTTACTCTCACATTGGCGTCATGTCTATCATATCCAATGTATAAACCCTGTGCAATATAATAAAAAAGGTGGTATCCAATACCAGAATTAAAGGTGAATTAAAGACACGTCTCTAGGCAACAATGTTTGAAATATTATCATTGAAAGAACCCAAGGTCATCGTCAATAAAAAAAAGAGGTGTATCACATGAGTAATGGTAACAATATTTATCGACTATAGAAGAGGTTAAGATTTATAAATATTCGTGGTAGAAATTAAAACATTAACTTATATGTTGTTTGACATCTTAATAGTCCAATATCATGATGGCACCCAAATTCTCTCGTTAAATGGCTAAAGGTCAACGTTGATGTTGGCTTACCCAAATTCTCTCGTTAAATGGCTAAAGGTCAACGTTGATGTTGGCTTTGAGCCATTACTAGCCAACTTGCGATAAATACTGAGAATGTCACTCAAGAAATGAGAGAAGAGAAATTTACCAAATTGACTCGATCCATCCACAAAGAGTTATGCCACGACTCCAACAAACATTGAACTTACTTGCATAAGAACACACCATCTACTCATTCCTCATGAACGACACTTGGCTTGCTGGTCTTCACTTCTATGCATTTAGATCGTCCCTTTAATAGGATTGGAAGAAATCAAGGGCTACAAGTACAAGTACAGAGACATTGACCATTGTATCCAATTCTAGAGGGGGTTACTAAATATGTGTAGTGGTGATAGTGATGGACTTTCTTTGTTGGTCGTTGACTGCCAGGAGAGACTGTACGCATTTTTCATTACTCCAACTTGTTGGAATGTTAATTAATTCCAATTGCTACATATCTAATTGAGCTTTGAATCTCCATAGAGTTGAAGGGATTTGATTTAATAAATGATTGGTGTCTACAACATTACTCTTCATTTGAATACTCCAACTTGTTGGAATGTTAATTAATTCCAATTGCTACATATCCAATTGAGCTTTGAATCTCCACAGAGTTGAATGGATTTGATTTAATAAATGATTGGTGTCTACAATACTATTTTCCAACTTTCCCTAAGCATTTGAATATGTATTCAATAACAATTTATTGTTCTATCTTTGAATAAATAATTACATCAATGCTTAGGAAAAGTTGGAAGGAAAACGTTGTGGTTTGTTAATGTTTCCATTCAAATCATTGGATTGCATTTAAATGTATTGATAAATGTTCAATATGTAGAAGTGTGACCTCCAACAATAGGGCATTTCATAATTTTTTGTGGATTTGTGTTCATTAGAGGCTCGTGTTGAAGTGGAACCTACAACCAAACAATAGAATGCTAGACTGATTTGGCTTGGTTCCGAAATTTAGAGTTAGTGGAGTATACTATTGGTTCTTTTGGAGTTTTGGTTATAGTCAAATGAATTCTTTGAATCAGAGACGAAGCCAAAGAGAATTGTAGATAGTTTGGAGTTTGATAATTGTTACTTTTCTTGTCGAAATATTAAGAATAAAGACTCTTATGCTTGTTGTAGAAAAGTGAGCACAGAGGATTGTAGATGAGTTTGTATTCAGAATTACACCAAAAATAGGCCTCATTTTGGAAATAGAGTAGTCGACATCCTACAGAGTTAGAGTCCTGACATTAATTAATACATTGAGAACAAATAATTATTTAACATTGCATTGCAATATGGTTTCTTATGTGTATGTTACGTGAAGAAAGGATCCAAAGAATCAATCCGAAGTAGAGGTTACACAGAGAACATAAGCCTTGTAGCCATTATAAGAACATATATCTATGCATAAGATAGATAAATAGAGAACATATTTTAACTTTTGGATAATATCCATGTTGGTGAAGCGAGTGGGCTATAAGTCCCTCATTTACGGATCATATTGGTATTAGAGCAGTTGAATCCTTGATTATGACATAGCTACCGAAATTTTGAAGAGAGCACAAACTCAACATGGGTAAATCAAACATAGAATGGTTGAATATCTAGGGGCCAACAATGCTCAACTTCAAGGAGAGAACAAATGCTCGAAAGAGAAGGTCCATATGTTTAGACGAAGGATTCCAAAGATGGATAAGAACCTTGAGACCTCTACCAAATTATTTCCATTGCTAGAGAAGTGATTTGATGAATGTCGTGACTCCTTCACTGTAATTATGAAAAATTGGGACAAGAGCAAAGTCAAACTTGTACACTTGGGAGAGAAGGTCATCTAGATGGCAGGAGGACAGGCTCACTCAGATGAAGACTTAGTAGTAGTAGGAGTTGGCATAGAAAGAGGAAGCCTTGGTAAAGCTCCAAGCAACTATCTTAGAGCATCGGGAAGCAAGGCCACCTTCCATTGCCATTGTTAAAGATAATGCCATGATCGAGGTTGCAAGCAAACAATTATATATATATGATTTTCATGATGAATTACAATTTCCAATGGACAACAATTTATCCTCTACAAAACAATTGAGGCATAACCTTTCATGTGCGTATGTTGACCATTGAATTATTACATTAATTAATTATAACTATATTAGGTTTATTACAAATCATCCTCACTTGAAATGCTTTGACCTCGAAGCATGGGCAAGGATGGATGACTCTGTATAAAGTCTTCATTTTCTCAAGTGGCTTTGTCTTCTAGTAGATTCTTTCACTTAATAAGGTGCTCATTGAAACTTCTTGAAAAAAGGGCTTTGGTCATGACTTCTAATATTCCTTCGGACTTCAGTACTAGTCTCCCTTCTTCATCCAAAAGGGACAATTGTGTCTGTATCAGAGTTGCTCGACCCAACTTCCTTCGAACATGAAACATGGAAGACATCATGTAAGTTTCCCTTCTTTGGTATTTCTAGTGCATATGCTACATGGCGAACTCTTCTTCGGACTTGGCAAGGGCCATAAAACTTGGTCGCAAGTTTATGATTTTTGTAATTTTTGAGTGAATTTTGTTTGTATGGTTGGAATTTAACAAACACCTAGTCTCCTACTTTAAATTCACAGTCATATATTTTGAAATTACCTTGTTGCTTAATTTGATTCCTAGATTGCTTGAAATGATTTTTTAGGATACGATTAAGGATTTCATCATAAGTCGCTAAGTAGTTTTTTACAGCAGGAGCCTTGGATTTGGAGAAAACATACTCTTTTATTTATGGTGGAGGATATCCATGTAAGGCTTCACTTGGAGTAATTTTGGTCGAACTGCGATATGTGGTGTTATACCACCATTCTACACGTTGTATCCAACCATGCCACTAAGATTGATAGTCATTCACAAAATTCCTGAGGTATCCTTCAAGACATTTATTTACCACTTCAGTTTGTTTGTTAGTGTGAGGATGTTATGAAGTGCTCATGGCCAATGTAGTTCCTACATGGTGGAATAATTATTTCCAAAAGTTGCTAGTGAATTTGGGGTCCCTATCACTAATCATGACTTTTAGGAAACCATGGAGGTTATAAATATTTTTCACATAACTATTATCGATTTGACTGGCCTTAGCTTTTGAATAAATTCCAATGAAATGGACATATTTAGTTAATCGATCTACAATTAAAAATATGTTATCCTTCCCTTGTGATGTAGGGAGACCCGTGATAAAGTTCATAGAGACCTCAATCCATTTTTTATCTGGAATGTGAAGGGGTTTAAGGAGACTTGGAGGTACGACTGATTCAAACTTATGATGCCGATAGTTTTCACGTTGATTAATGTTGTCTCCAAATTTTCTAACAAATTATTTAAGGAGGCAAAGGAAAGGGACCTTGACCAAGCCACCATTTCCATAGCCCTAGCCCATAAACCCACCTAGGAAGAGATAAAGAGGAGAATCTAAGAGAAGGATTGGGCCACTTATTAGTGAAGGGGTAAACAAGCTCAACCACAACCCCAAGGGCCTTGAACCCAACAAAGCACTCCTAGTCTACAACCTCAAAGGGATTAGGATCTACAACCCCAGTAATCTTACGAAGAGAGTGACCAAGTCAGCGAACAAAGACTTCAAGTGATGTTTCAAACATGTCAAGAGCTACTTGTGATTACATCAACATTGACTCGAATGCTTACTTTTCCAAATCTCGTATCTCCGTCCCTTTCTTGGAGTTTGCAAAGATACCATCACAAAGAAAGAAAATTAAGGAAATTTTTGGATTAGGTGAAGGGAATGAAGAGTCCTTTAATGATACATTGGTAATCTTGCAAACCATGGACAAATGAGGATTGAATGGAGGACATGACCCTTTTTGCATATCTTTGCGAGTGAATAACTTTTTACTGCACAATTGTATGTTGGATTATGGGGCATCAACCAATGTTATGCCTCTGATAGTAATGCAACAATTAGGCCTCAAGGTAACAATACCATACTGATAAATTTGTGCCATGGATATGAGAGAAGTAGAAGTGCTTGGTGTGATAAAGAATTTGGCTGTGAAATTGAATATGTATCTGGATGTCGTGATTCTGGTAGATATTGTTATCATCGATACCTAGACTCTTGGGGAATGATTTTATCAAGGAAATTTGCTACTTACTTAGGGGGGTCCTTACAAATGGACCTTTCATATGCTACTATCCCTATTCGTGATGACACTTTTATGAAGTTGGAAAGGGAAAATTTCAAATTATATCATCTCGAAGACCCTAATCAACTAAGGATTGAATCTATGAACATGTTGGATGAATACTTGAATAGTCATGCTATCCTTGTTTTTTCTCTCGCACCTGAATTTAAGGAATCCGAGGATGAATTTTTTAGGAAGAATGATCATGTAGAAGGAATGCATAATCAACCTTTGGGAGGACATTATGAGAAAAGAAGACCAACCTTAAGTCACATGGGCTATTTTTATCATTTGATTATGGGTAATAAGGAAATTCAACTATACCCGTTGTTGGAGCCTCCCTTGCCACTTGATTGCATTATTCCCATATGTCATTGGAATGGGAAGAATTGTGACACAACCATTTAGTTGAAGTTAGGTCTCGGGTTTGTACTTCAAGATCACCACCCTACATTGAACCTTGAAACATTGCCCTCTATCACCAATACTTCCTTCATCCAATTTTCTCCCAGGCACATGGATGGGTTACCTAAGGATGAAAAACTCATTAGATGGTTGCATTAGCTTTGTGATTTCACCGAACACATTTTTCACTAGACACCCTTGCATAATTGATCATTGGAGTAGCATTGTAGGATGCATATTCGATTTCCATGGATTTGCTTGCCTTCATTTGTGTATTTATTTTCGTGCATTGCTTGATTGATTGCTTGATGCATTTGATTGCATATGTTCTAATGTTGTATTTCCATGTTTAGACTTAGTGAATAATTTGATTTATGAAAAGTAGTATTTTTCCCCACGAGGGTGGTATATTTTCCCCTACTAATATTGTTTTCAAGTTAGATGATGTGTAGATCACAGGTCTGCGAGATATTATGGAGATCTCACACACTCCATCATTATAGTGCATGTCCACGAGTAGGAGCTAGATGTTACCTCCCAAGCGGTGATAACTTTAGAGGTACCCCCACAGGGTATCATGTTGTTGTGTTGCATGAGCTGTCTTGCTCACCTTCTCCATAGTAAAATAGTTCTTCTCATTATCCCCATCATATGCATCATTGTGGTAGGTCATATGTGGTATATCTCATCCTCCTCCCTCACATTTCAGATGACAAATGCACTTTGGATGGTACATTGTGGTTTCAATGTGACCTATCTTGACATTCCATGTATTGGTGTTTCATTTGGATGTGATGCTATAACTTCCTAGTTAGTCATGAAAGTGGTAAACATTAAAATGAAATCTGATAGCACATCATAACATACATAGTTTTATTATTTTCCTCATTGTACCATAATTTTCCTTTAGAAGTGTTGTCATTTCTTGGGTCAACTTATACTACTGGGTAATTAGCCAAGATAGTGTTTTCCACATTCTAACCATGCTAGACACTTTCCACTTTCCTTACTTCACTTCATTCCACCCATAAAAAGTCTATCATGATCATGTACGACTTATCAAATGTTAACATAGAGGTATAATGAAGAAAGCATGAGTCAATAAAGTTGAAAAAGGCTAGAGGTGAAGAGCAATAAAGTCAAAATCCAAAAATGTAAAGCTTGAGCTATGCCACCTCACTATGAGGCAAAAGGGAGTTGTTCAATAAAATGAACACATAAAGAAAAAAGGCAAATAGGGGTAGTAATAAACAATGTCGAGGATAGATAACTCAATGCTAAAGGCTCCTTATTGAAGGCTATTGTATAAAATACTAGCTCATGAAAGCTATGTTACACATCGAAATTACTCACTTTGATAGTGTCGCAAGTGTTGTCATTACAAAGGTCGCAAGTGTCGCTTTTTGCTCACAAGGTCGCAAGTGTCGCATGTTGCTCACAAGTGTCAGGGAAGCATACAACCATGATGCCTATGTGGTGCCTATAACGATATGAGGAGGACATTTAAAACACCTCAAACATTTGATTTGGAAGAGGAGAAATGAGTCAGCAGGCTTGCAAACCTTTTGCCATCTGAAAGCACCTCAAAAACTAAGTTTTTGGAAGGGAGCGCTCCCCCTTACACTATCTCGGAG
>ML781325.1:767692-782312 GCA_009831015.1 Picea engelmannii | reverse complement strand
TCTAATGGTGAAAGAGAACTGCAAAATGGAGAATGATACCAAATTTATGATCTTGTAAGTAAGGGGGAAATGGAGAATTACACCAAACTTATGATCTCATAAGTGGTGTTGGAACAGAGCTGAAGGAGGAGGAAGAATTATTGCGTGAAACCTATGATCTCATAGGAAACACACAGTCAGCCAAAGGAGAGTGATCAGTGAAGCTGTTGTCATCCAGGTTGTGGATCTTTCGAGAAAGGGTTAGACGAAGGGGACCCGACGAAGCTGTCGCATTCGCATCTACGATTGTAAGTACTGCTGTCGTTATTCTCATTAATATGACACGCTTGGCATGTTTCTTTCTAGTTTGTGTCTAATGTTGCATGAACTTATCTTTGATAGATAGATCTGTTTTCAAGCTAACATCAATAGAGTAGGAAGTGGTCGTATCTTGTTTGTCCACAGGACTCAGCGAGGAGCAAAGGATCAGAGCGCAACTCGGAGCGTGCAGGGGAAAACGTCGATAAAGAGGTACTTTTGTTCTCCTTCCTTCTCATGTGTTAGTTTAGACAGATTTGAAAGGAAGTCAGTGTCCACGTTAAGCATTTTATGTCTTAGAGTTAGGGTCAAGCTCTTAGAGGCGATCTACCTGTCCGCAGGGAGATTTTCCTACAACAGAAACTGGCGACTCTACTGGGTAGATAGCCTCAAATCGAAATTTCTTATTTCGATTTCTCCTCATTGACCTTGTTCTACCCCTTGATTGTTTCAGACCTGGTTCACTCCTCTTTTGATTGGTTTCATGAGTTGATTGGCTCCTTACCCCATCATACTCAGCATAGTTGTCGAGTTTGAATTGCAATTTTTGGAATTTTTTGACATTTTTGGCAATTTTTAGACCTGGCGCCCCTGTCCTTGTGTTAACAAAGCACCAGCGCTCCCCCATAGCCTTACACAGAGCGCTATAACGCTCCTTGCCTTCAGCAACAGAGCGCCAACCCTCTTTTGGCCAGAAAACCTTCCAGAATTGCCTTTTTCAGGGTTTTTCTTTGTGCCTCTCTTGCTGGGTCACCTAGTGAGTCAATCCTTCTTCTTTCCAGCTTGGATATCTGTCTTTTGCTTGAAGAATGAACATCTTACTGTTTGGATATTGTAACCTTCTTCACTATTGTTGTTGAGTTTTTCTGTCATTTGGAATTTGAAACCCATGCATTGTCTTTCTCTCCTCATTAACTGAACGGAAAACTCTGGTGAGGGTCATCAAAGGCCTACAAATCCTTTCATTTTGATTTTGGTTAAAGATCATTGTTCTTCGACTTCTTCTTTTGGGTGTGAAGTTTGATTTCTCTTTGATTGCTTCTTTTCTTTCGCTTTTTCATTTTGATTACAACGAGAGGGTGTATTGTTTGTACGATTCTTGCTTGTGTTGGTCTGATTTTCATTCATCCAAGAAGATAATTAGCAAGACAAGCCTTGTTTCGAATTGATCATTATTCATATTCAAACAATAAAAAAAAACATCTTCATGATTGATTGTGCATGTTAGAAGGCATCTAAAAAAGTTTTAGCATCACATTAGAATTTGATTGAGAAAAAGAATTGTTTGAGGACATTCCTTATTCGTGCTTGTTAGTGAAAAGAACTCTCTCTCTCTCCCTTAGATAGATGTTCATCGAAAAGAAATGAATGCTTATCATCCCTGATGCATTTTTGGGACTGAGTCATAATTCCATTCATTTCACTTCAATGCACCCCTTTCGAGTAAAGAACAGCTCTAAAATGAACGCTAATTAAAAGTTATCTAGAACTTTTTCTTTTCTAGGATCCTCCACCAACAATAGAATAGGCTTAGTACTTTGGATTAGGCTGTGAGCATAACTCTCCAAAGTTGTCAAAACAAACAGTAGCATCCTGAGTTAGGGAGAGTCAAATCCAATCATTGTATAAGTCTGCCTGGGATCCCCCTCTCACACAGGGGTTACGCACGAGGTCGTATTCGGGTGAGCTACGGGGACTAAACCTCCGTGGTTTAACTGATTGTGGTGGTCAGATCGTATTATGGGGGTCACTTCGAGGTAAATCCACAATTACTGCGTGGAAGCCTTTTAGTTGATTTTGGGCTCGATACCTTGCTCGTACGTTCTGATCGGACTGTTGACTGTTCCCGCCCAGGGGCTGACTGCGAATTGGTAACCTTAGTGGCCATAATCTTTAGGGTCTTACACAGGGTGACGGTGACGGGAAGTCTCAATGTACCTGGAGAAGACATTGGTCAAACTCACGCGGGCTCCTTGGAGGGTAAATCCATAATTACTGCGTGGAAGCTTGCACCAAGGCGTAAGTCCGTTAAGCAGGTCGCCATTGCAATTGTTCCACCCTATCCCCGCCCCTTCTGGACTTGATCACGTGATGTTGGATTTCATCACCAACTAGTAAGGTCATGTTTGCTTGGTTGTGATTCTTAGATTTTAATTAGCATATGTTGTTTCTTTTCGGTAGTTGGCCATAGATCTTTTTCGCCGACTCTTTTTTGCTAACATCGACGCTCGCGAAGGATACAGGGACTTCCTCCAGAAAATATGGAAGGAAACACCCCTTTACCCCCTCATTCTACGGAGGAATCTCCTCAACAGAGCGAGGTTCAAAATACTACAACTTCCCAGGAAGAAGTTCCCACTCCTTTGGAGAATTTTCGAATTGTTTCAGAATCTTCGGAAGCTTACCGTATTCCAGAGGGATATGAACGATGTATCCTACATCTGAATTCCGCTGGTGAATATGTCGTCATCAATCCTTCTGAAATTTCGGCTGGGTCTCATCAAAACCCTTTAGCTGATGACCCTTTTTGCACCGCAGACATTGTTCGGAGTCCACCACGCCTGGTGCGAGATCTTTATGGAACTGGAGAAGGTTCCAACGTACCTTTTTCCTACACCGTACCCCTAAATCATTTTACCGGTACCACCACTTTTACAGCCACACCACCCGTTGGTATGAACATACCGTCCGTTGGCCCAAGGTCTACTATTCCCCTCCAGATGGCCCATTCTACGATGGCCCCTCACATTCTGACTATTCCCGCCGGTAATGCGGTATTCAATCAAGCTGCGATTGGCACACCTATAACACCAAGACCTACACTCCCTTTTGGAATTTTTTGACATTTTTGGCAATTTTTAGACCTGGCGCCCCTGTCCTTGTGTTAACAGAGCGCCAGTGCTCCCCCATAGCCTTACACAGAGCGCTATAACGCTCCTTGCCTTCAGCAACAGAGCGCCAACCCTCTTTTGGCCAGAAAACCTTCCAGAATTTCCTTTTTCAGGGTTTTTCTCTGTGCCTCTCTTGCTGGGTCACCTAGTGAGTTAATCCTTCTTCTTTCCAACTTGGATATCTGTCTTTTCCTTGAAGAACGAACATCTTACTCAGCCTTTTCCACAGCAGCAATCTTTGGTTGCACAGACCCCCACGCCGGGGGGCAGTTCCAACCAACCCTATGATGAGGCCTCGACAAGTGCCCACATTTACATGTTTAACGGGGTTAATTTCACCACTTGCTTTGTGACATATGACACACCAGTTAAACTTGATAAGCTGAAGATCGCTAACAGTTCTCCGCCGGACCCATTGCCATCCTCTGCTAATCCTCCGTCTGTTATCCCTCCATTCGGGCCACTCCAGATTGAGAAACTGTCTTTTGACTCCATCTTACGCCCTCCTAAGAGCACCATCCGGAAATCTACTTTTAATCCTAACTCATGGGCTGCCCAAAATTACAATATTGTAGAAGATTTGGCCCAAGCACCGTGTGCTATGTCTGCCTTGGAAGTTCTACAACACTGTCCCAGCCAACGTAGAACGCTCTTAGCCACTATCGGCGCTTTTGATCCCGAGTCATCAAACAATCTCACGTTTAATCTAGACGATCATCAACCGTGACTCTCCCACCAGCTAGCTTTCCAAATCGATGTTGTTGTTCACAATCAACAAATCCACCGAACTATCCTGGATGAGGGAGCCTCTACCTGTGTCATGTCTCTAGCCTGTTGGAAAGGCTTGAAATCACCCGCCCTTAACAAATCCCCTACAATGTTACGCGCTTTCGATGGACGATGTTTTCATCCTCACGGATTATTGCATTCCTTAGCCGTTCAGTTGGGCGGAAAAACTGTTACCGTTGACGTCGGGGTGGTTGATGCTCCCCTCGATTACAACCTATTACTCGGAAGAAGTTGGTTCTACGCTATGACTGTCGTCGCCTCGTCGGTGTTCTAATATGTACAATTCCCCCATCAAGGAAAAATTGTCACCGTCGATCAGGTTGATTTCTGTACACCTGACGCTCGCATCCCTGCCACCAACAACATTCCTTTTTTGGGAGACCACGCAGTTACGTATGAAAGCGTTGGTGTTGGCTTATTGAAATATTCTAGCCTTATGGGTACTTTCCCTACACCACTTCCACCCACTGCACATCATATTGTCGTTGTCAATATGGTCTCGACTATGCCTTATCAATCCTTGGAATCATCTGACCCTTGGATTGTGCCTCTCCCTCTTCCAACAATTCGCATTCATTGGCATCCGATTCCTTTTCAATGCCCTCACGGTTGGATTCCCTATCATCTGTCGTCGATTACATTTCCCACATTTTCCCTTCAGACAAATAGATTATGGAAATGCTCAGCATCAACGACTTACCTTGGGACGATAACCATCATCGATCCTCTTTTCTTCCACCGTTGGAAGAAATTTGCGGAGACACACACTCTGTCTTCCCGTTTGATGTTACCCATACTCCGCAATCTCCTATCCTCACACAAGATACTCTCTCTGAGGGGAACATGAGTAACATCTCTACTATGATCACGATTGACATTTCGATCAAAGAAGGTGTCGTGGAAAACATTAATGCTAATTGCACACTCGACGAAGTGGTCTCTTACACCGCTTTGTTTAAAGAATTCCGCGATTTCTTCACATGGAGCTACGAGGAAATGCCAGGGATCGACCCTTCAATCGTCGTACACGAAATCAAAACTTACCCCGATGCAAAACCAGTTCGACAGAAAATTCGCCCGGTTCAGCCCAAGAAAATCGTAGCTATAAAGGCGGAAGTTGAAAAACTTCTAAAATCTGACTTCATCTATCCCATCCCTTTAACCGAATGGGTTTCCAACCTTGTTCTGGTTGCCAAGAAACAAGGGACCATCCGTGTTTGCGTGGATTATCGAGATCTCAACAACGCTTGTCCCAAGGACAACTACCCTACGCCCTTCATCGATCAAATCATCGACAATTGCGCAGGGAGCGTAATCTTCTCTTTCATGGATGGCTTTTCTGGATATAAGCAGATTGACATCTTGCCTACGGATCAACACAAGACAACCTTCATCTTCCCTTGGGGTACTTTCGCTTACCGAAAGCTACCTTTTGGCCTTAAAAATGTTGGAGCTACTTTCCAACGAGCCATGTCGTACGCTTTTCATGACATCAAACATATAGCAGAACCGTATCTCGACGATTTACCCGCCCATTCTCTAAATTGATTTGATCACATTGATCATTTACGGGCAATTTTTCTTCGATGTAGGTTCTACCGTATTCGTCTGAACCCACACAAATGCATTTTCGCTGTCGAATCCGGTCAACTCCTCGGTTTCATTGTCTCCAAAGATGGGATCAGGGTGGATCCCTTAAAGATCAAGGCCATCTTAGCCTTACCTCCACCTACCAATTTAACCCAACTCCAGAGTTTGCAAGGCAAAGCAAACTTTCTTCGTCGTTTCATATGCAACTATGCCGAGATCACTAAAGGATTTATGCGGTTACTGCAAAAGAACGTCCCTTTCATCTGGGACGACACTGCTCAATGGTCATTCGATGCTCTCAAGCATGCTTTGACCCACGCACCTTTCCTACATCCCCCTGAATATACAAAGGATTATATCCTTTACTTTGCCGCTTCTACTTCCACCATTGCGATGGTGTTAGTCCAAGAAGACCCCAACGACGAAGAACATGTGATTTATTATCTGAGCAAGAGTTTATCTGGACCCGAACTCAGATATTCGCATGTTGAGAAACTGGCATTGGCAGCCGTCATCGCTATCCAAAGGTTCCACCACTACATCTTATTACGCACCACCACGGTAATCGCAAACTCCAACCCCATGTACCACGTCTTGACACGTCAAGTACTTGGGGGCAAATATTCAAAATGGATTGTTATTCTTCAAGAATTCGATCTGGAGTTTACAAAGGCCAAAGACAAAAAATCCCTGGTGTTTGTCGAGCTCATCTGCGCTCTCCCTCGTGCCGATGAAAACATTGAACCTAGAGATGCTCTTCCCGATGAATCTCTCTTCCTCATCAACACCTCTGATCCTTGGTACGGAGACATTCTCCTCTACCTTCAAACCCAACGTTTTCAGCCCAACATCTCTCGCGAAGAGCGTCGACGCATCCGTCACCACGCTCGCCATTATCTCATCATCGACAACACCTTATATCGCCGAGGTATTGAAAACATCCTCCGGCGATGTCTGATTCATGAGGAGGTTGAACGCATTTTGAACGATTGTCACCTTGGTGCCTATGGCAGTCACCTTTCCGGGATGGCCACAGCTTAAAAAATCCTACGTGCCGGCTACTTTTGGCCCTCAATTTTTAAAGATTGCATCGAGGCTATCAAAAAATGCCCTCCCTGCCAAATCTTTAACAAGAAGGCACGCACCCACCCCACTGCGCTGCACCCTATTATCGTCATTGGCCCCTTCGCCAAATGGGGCATTGATTTCATGTAGTGTAAGCCTACCTCAGCTGGGGGGCATGGTTACATCATCGTCGTTGTCGATTACTTCACTAAATGGACTGAGGTTATGCCTACCTTCCTGAATGATGGTCATACTGCAACTCTATTCCTCTTCAACCACATCATAACTCATTTTGGTGTACCACGTGCCATTGTCACCGACCATGGTGCGCACTTCAAAAACCAGATGATGAGCGAGTTACATGTCAAATTGGGTTTTCGCCATGAAAACTCATCCCCTTGCTACCCTCAAGCGAACGGACAAGTTGAGGCTATCAACAAAGTCCTAAAAACCATGATCCAACGCATGGTAGGGGAAAACAAAACATCGTGGCATTTACAAATGTTCTCCGCTCTCTGGGCCTATCGTACTTCTGCGAAAACTTCAACTAGATTCACTCCTTTCCAGTTGGTCTATGGCATTGAAGCCGTCCTACCAATCGAGTGTGAGATTCCATCACTCAAACTAAAAATCGAACTCCTGCCCCATACTTCTGCTGAAGAAGAACGATTCTTGTATCTATCCAAATTGGACGAAACATGTCGCGATGCTGCTCTCGCCAATGAGGCACATCAGAAACGAATTAAGAGTCAATACGACAAATTCGTCCACCCTCAGACTTTTGCAGAAGGAGACTTAGTCCTCGTTTACGACCAAGCTCATGATAAATTGGGAACAAGAAAGTTAGAACCCATGTGGCATGGTCCTTACATCGTGAAACGTGTCCTACATAAAGGTGCCTGTGAATTAGTGGATCATGATGGAATTTCCTTGGGAGATCCCCGAAACGGGCTTTACCTTAAAAAGTACTATGCCTAGATCACCTAGCATCTGTACTTTGTAAATTATTGTATTTTAGTTTGGTGTGTCTATTTCTTTCGCGTGCTCGAGTCTTTACCGTTGCCACTCATGACTATGCCTGTGTTTTCATGCGCAGATGATGTCTTCCTTTCCTATCTTTTTTGGGTTCGCGGATGGCGCTAGCTGACATACCCGAAACATTGCTTCGACATCATGGGTTATTTACCAGTTTGACGAGGTGGTGAGTTCAGGAGGCATCTGCTTAGGACCAGCAACCAACAATATGGTAGAATATCACGCTGTCATCGAACTATTGACCCAAGCCTCCTCCCTAGGTATCTCTCGTATCATTGTGTACTTAGACTCCCAACTCGTGGTTTATCAACTCAACCGTATCTACGCTATTCGTAGTCCTATCCTACTACGTCTACACTTACAAGTTCGTCGTCTAGAACGAATGTTCGATTACATTGAATATAGATACATTCCAAGAGAACTTAATAGTGTTTCAGATTCATTAGCTAATTATATCATGGATCGGTATCTTGCCCACATATAAGATTTAAGGAAAGCAAAATTGTACATTACATGTAAATTAAAACACATCACAGACATCATTATGTACAAATCATTGGCATCGTAAAAACTTGAAACTGTATATATATATATATATATATGGTGTGACTGAAATGTTTGTATTACGTCAAAAAGTATATAGAAAGAGCAAAATATTGGGTCTTTCCACCCATACAACGTCGCCTGACAAGGCATACAAAATATGATCACCGGAGAGACTCTAATCTCCCCACACTACATTGTGTTGTGATTAACACACCACTGCGCGCACTATGTGCCTCAATAGAGAATTGATATTCTCCGGTACTCCCACAGTGTGTCGCTGCAGATGTAAAGGCACTTCTCCCCTCCACAAAGGAGGAATGCCCATCGTAAGGCCTTGGAGGTTTCTCTCAACCTCCCGGGGACCCATCACTGGTACTGTTGGATCTGCTACAACTGGGACGCCCCCACGACGTCTTGGTACCGGTACATCATCCGAACACACTGCTCCCTTGTCTGCATGTTGGAAACAATACATCTGTTAGAACTCTTCTACATACCCAAAAAATATATATACATCAAAAACTTTAAAAACAAAAACTAGACAAGGTATGGCTCAGTCTCTTACTTGACTCATCCCAGTCTTCCCCCGCGGGAAAAATCAAATCCATGCTCCCTCGGAAGTCTACCTCGGCATAAGGGAAGTCCTCTATCCAGAGATACTGTCGTCTCAGCCAGGCAAAGAAATCGCCAGTGAAATGGAACTCTGACTCCGACACTAGCCTTGGAGACAGATTAGTCCACCTCTCCATCCTCGATTCATCCACTGGTCGCACCGCCAATGCTATCTGAGGCTGCATCTGGGGATGCGCTCTAGAAAAAATGAGACTAAAAATGAGCCATAACCGAACTGCTTCTGACCAGTCCTGCATCGTGAAATCTGTTCCTTCACATTTCAAAGGAACCCTTCACTCCAGTTGAACAATGTTGGTTCCAAACACTGAACACCATAAACCACCTGCGATCTTGATGCCAGATGAGCACTAGTGCTGCCTGTCACGTTCATGATAGCAAACAGTATAGACCGGAGGGGAAAATATCGAATATCCTTGATAGGGATTCTACCCCCTACCAACCTTGCTCTTGGGATGCAGTGACGTGCCAGATACACGTCCACTTGTTTAGGTAGTGCCCTCTGCCCGAAGAATAATATGGGGACCCCTCTTTTCGAGAGGTCGGTCAAAAAGTACACGTCTTCTAACTCAATGGTTAAAAGCTGTGTGTCGATTCGGAATCCTTGTTCTGCAACATCCCAGAGGCCAATCATATGCTCGAGCAATAAAATCTCTCTCTTCATTTTTTGCAACTTGAATAATTTGAGCAAACCACAAGCTCGCAAAGCGGCCCGTGTACGAGGACTCCGCAAGGCGGCTAAGTCATCCATCTCATGTTCCCTCTCTTTCCACTTGATCATGGTCGCCGAAGTTATCTACAAAACAAAGAAATCAAGAAATCCATTATTTCCACGTTTTGGCAATTTTCAAAAGCAATTTAAAACATGAAAATAAGATGCCCACATCATTTAAAAATAACCACACACTCTTTATAACCACCACGCCCTCTCTTAAGCATTTAACATTCGTCAAACAATGATAAAAACGTTTAAAAAGATCAAAACGATTTTATGGCTGCGTGGGCGTGCGTGGGGGTTTTTTCATGGTTTCCTCGCTAAAAAACGACCTATCTAATTGACTTATAGGGTGTTGGCATCTTAACCATCCTTTCCTAGAACGTTTTTGCAAAACGAATCCCGTTTTTCCATTGATTTTCAAAGAGGCCGATTTGGTTCTAATTGGGGAAACTTAGGGCTTCATATTTTAAAATAAATGATGCTATGAAAATGAATACTAAGCCATGCAATTGAAAGAGCAAGAGATGGACACCTACCTGGTCCGAACGACAAGCAAAATGGTGAACCGTAGCTCCGGCGGCGAGCAAAACAAGATCCACTTCAAAATGAGATTCTCCACTACTCCAAAATCCTTGTGCAAAATGAAATGGTAAATGAAATTTCAATCAATTGTTATTTATAAATTTTCATTTTTCGTAAGGTATAGTCATTTTTGGGTTTCTCTAATGACATAATGGCTACTAAACCCTGGTTTGTAGTTTTTGGCATCACAGGTTTCCTGACAGTTTTGATGGATTATCTACCTTGTCGCATTTACGAGCATAGTTTCTCTTCTCTATGGCAAGCTCGTTAAAAAATGAAATAGAGGCCTTGAGCATAGTTTTCTTCTCTGTAGCAAGCTCATTAAAAAATGAAACAGTAATCTAGGGATCGAACCTGGAACCTTGAGCATAGTTCTTTTCCTGTGTCAAGCTCGTTAAAAAACGAAACAATCACCTCTCCCTTCAAGTTGAGTCTTTCGCCAGATCTCGTAGATGTCGAGTCGAGTCTTTCGTTAGGTCTCATTTTTTGAACCTTCATTTCATCCACCTGTATCCTTTTTCTCCATCTAGCACAGAAATTGGTGACAACCTCAAAGTCGGTGAATGAATTGAAGCTTGGGGGGCCTGTCTCCAGCCTTTGATGATCATTCTGGAGTTAAGCCACCAGCTTTCAATTTGGGGGCATACCGAGCTTAGTCTTTGTTCTTTCTCGTGCTCGTAAATACATGAGAATGCAACCGGGTAAACTTTTATCTCTTTTTCGGACCCGTACGGGTACACGAACACACGAAAAAGGAACCCCCTAGAGTCTTCTTTAAACCCTTTTCAGAGTCTCTAAATATGAAAAGATTGTCGAGTGACCTTGCTTCCTTTCACACTCGTTAAAAGGTCAGAAAGGACATCTTTCAAGCAATAGTTTATCTCTTTTTTGGTCTCGTTAGACTACTGTACAAGAAAGGAACTGAGAGAGTTCTCTTTTAAGCGTTTTTCCAAACTCTATAATCCTAAAAAACCTTCGAGTTTTCTGTCTTTGGACTTGTTAAAACACACATCGACAGGCCCATATGGGACTGAACCCTTACTTCTTCCAGTTCATTAAACAAAGGAAGAAGAAATTACCGAAGGTGAGTTATATCGAGCATGTGTTATCCTCCTCGAGCTCGTTAAATCAAAAATAGGTACTCATCTATCTGGATGGGGGAAAAATTGAAAGGAGCAAGCCAAGCAGTCTCTTGAGAACATTATCCAGCAATTC
This sequence comes from Picea engelmannii, assembly GCA_009831015.1. NCBI lineage: Eukaryota > Viridiplantae > Streptophyta > Pinopsida > Pinales > Pinaceae > Picea > Picea engelmannii. The sequence continues at coordinate 770,954 of ML781325.1, read as the reverse complement.
TTAGAGTCGCCCTTGAACACGACACTTTGTCACTTGCACATATCATAGTCCGTTGAACCTCTACACTGAGCCAATCCTTTGAGTTCCTTTCGCTCCTTTGGGTCACCCGACGCAAGTCGCCATATCCACTGCATAAGTGTTGGTCCACATCAGGTTTTGCTATTGTGCCTCAGTGTTCAAGGGAAGTATCCGCCTTGAGAGTCAGCCATCCTAAATATCTTGCCTCAAAACCTGTGTCAGTCCATGTCCATTGGATCTACCAATTACATCTGCATGTCTGTTTTGTGTCATTGATGGGGGATACATCAAGGCCCTCCCTCGACGAGTCTATTCATGTCGACTCCAACACATTATCCAGGAATTAGGCTTAGAAACTAGTTAGTACTTTGGGACCTGCATGCCTCAATGGCAGGGCTCCTCACATTCGACAGTGGGTTTACATCATTGACCCCTGATCGGATGATTCCACGGGTATTCGACCTCAGCTCATCTATTCACATTCCCTGGAATGTACTAGGGTACCTTGGGAATCATTGACATTAATGGTGATCTCCCTCGCACTTGTTAATGGTTCACACCAATGACCGGTAATCAAGTGGTTTTTGCCATGTTCGACATCAAGACATTTATTCACATGGTCAGAATCGTACCACGTCGGGATTGGTAAGAAGACCCTGGGTTGATTAACCACTTTAATATATGCTTTGCCCAGGTTGCGAAGGAGTTTCTAGTGGACAAATGACACATACATTGTTACATAGATCCACTTTGTATTGGTCGTGGCTATGTCTTGTCATCTCATAGATCCACTGTGTACTCTTCGTGGCTACGATCAGTTCATGTCATTAGTGTATAGATCCACAGTGTATTTTCAGTGGCTATACCTTTTATCAATACAATTATGGATCCGCAGTGTATTTTATGGTGGCCATATCTTGCAAGTCTTGATCACCCAAGCATAGGTATGCCTGCCTTGGGATTTGAAATATGTCATGATATTTGTTGGATGTTTGTGTGCAGCTTCCGTCAGGTTCTCCGAGTCTATACCCTTGCTTGAAAGTTTACAAAGTATTTAAGCTATCAGTTCCTGTCTTGTAACTTCATACTTTGGGGGGCAATCTGTTACACATCGAAATTACTCACTTTGATAGTGTCGCAAGTGTCATCATTACAAAGGTCGCAAGTGTCGCTTTTTGCTCACAAGGTCGCAAGTGTCGCATGTTGCTCACAAGTGTCAGGGAAGCATACTGCCATGATGCCTATGTCGTGCCTATAACGATATGAGGAGGACACTTAAAACACCTCAAACATTTGATTTGGAAGAGGAGAAATGAGTCGGCAGGCTTGCAAACCTTTTGCCATCTGAAAGCACCTCAAAAACTCAGTTTTTGGAGGGGAGCGCTCCCCCTTACACTATCTTGGAGCGTCGACGCTCCCCCTTACACTGTCAGGGAGCGTTATAAATCTCCCTTGGCCCTTTTGAGGGAGCGCTATAGATTTTGAAAGTGTTGGCGCCCCCCTAAAGCCTACTAGGGAGTGCTACAACGCTCTGATGGTCCTTTTGAGGGAGTGCTATCTATTCTGGGCAGTTGTTAAGCTGTTGAGATGAATAGGGGAAGCATATTTTCATTCTTGGAAGGAAGTTGGATTCGAATACCTAGTCCAGCCATGATCCTAGACCAGATCCTCAACTGAAGGAGGCAAATCCTCACCTTCCCCAAGGATATCTCAAGTTGTTGAGCTTCTCCAAGGCTATATAAGCAAGCTCTCTAATGGTGAAAGAGAACTACAAAATGGAGAATGATACCAAACTTATGATCTTGTAAGTAAGGGGGAAATGGAGAATTACACCAAACTTATGATCTCATAAGTGGTGTTGGAACAGAGCTGAAGGAGGAGGAATAATTATTGCATGAAACCTATGATCTCATAGGAAACACATAGTCAGCCAAAGGAGAGTGATCAGTGAAGCTGCTGTCATCCAGGTTGTGGATCTTTCGAGCAAGGGTTAGACGAAGGGGACCCGACGAAGCTGTCGCATTTGCATCTACGATTGTAAGTATTGTTGTTGTTATTCTCATCAATATGACACGCTTGGTCTGTTTCTTTCTAGTTTGTGTCTAATGTTGCACGAACTTATCTTTGATAGATAGATTTGTTTTCAAGCTAACATCAATAGAGTAGGAAGTGGTCGTATCTTGTTTTTCCATAGGACTCAGCGAGGAGAAAAGGATCGGAGTGCAACTCGGAGCGTGCAGGGGAAAACGTCGATAAAGAGGCACTTTTGTTCTCCTTCCTTCTCATGTGTTAGTTTAGACAGATTTAAAAGGAAATCAGTGTCCACGTTAAGCATTTTTTGTCTTAAAGTTAGGGTCAAGCTCTTAGAGGCGATCTACCTGTCCGCAGGGAGATTTTCCTACAACAATCTAGATGAATAAAATAACATGACCTATGCATATAAATGAATTTGACGGTTAAGTCTTTCCCTTCCCTTTTCCATCATTATTCATCACATTACCTATCTTCATTACAAGGAAAACACCTTGTAGTGGAGGTTTTTAGTGTTACAAGATTTGGAAAAATTAAAAAAAAATCCTTTGTTATTCCAAGTGAAAGTTTTAGTAGATGTTCCATATAACTAAAAAGTTTTGGGTGGGCGGAGGTTGTAGTGGAGGATTTTTTTTTTAGGTGCTTGTATTGGTAAACAAACACACCAATGTGTTTATAAGTAAAATGCCTCGGTGCATTTTTAAGCAACACGCATCAATGCATTCTTAATTAACATGCACCGGTGTGCACACACAACCACAAAGCACCGGTGCTCTTAAAGTTATTAAGCCCTAGTTCCATATTTTATGTTATATGAAACACTAGTGTTTTTATTGTTATTGTATGGACCAATACATGTTGTTTTTTTATGTAGCAATGATGCTCATATAAATATTGTGCACCAATGCTCTTATAGTTAGTCACACCGGTGCTTGTACTACCACGTGCACCGAAGGATAGTGAAGTTTCGAATAATTGAGCTGAGATGTCAACGCCATTTTTCATTACTAAGCATAGGTGCATTTATTATATTTAAAGCACTGGGTCGTATATTATATGTAGAGCACCGGTGCGACTAATCGTACGTTATGTCGCTCAAAGTAATAAATATAATCAATCATTACATTATGTTTCTTAAAGTAATGATGTTTTTTCACAACTGTTCTTTTAACTGAAATAAATCTCTCTCTCTCTCTCTCTCTCTCTCTCTCTC
>ML781325.1:730474-749311 GCA_009831015.1 Picea engelmannii | reverse complement strand
CAATTAAGTGGTAATGAGCCAATATTAGGGCTTAACAATTTCCCTGGCGCGGTGACCAAATGGTGGTAATGTCACCCACAAATGCATAATGAAAATGAGAAGGTTGGCTCATGATGCGACCCCCTTTCTCTCAGACATCCAACTAAGAGTCACTGCTCTAGTTTGGTGACCAGATAATGACAATGGCATACCACTAGATATCCATGGACGTGATAGGTTAGCTCGTGATGGGACCTTGTATCCTTCAATCTACCTTTCAGGCATTTCTTTGTTATATTATGGGCCCCCTTTTATTCAAAGATAAGTGTTTTATTGCTTTCTTGGGTGATCCATGGGCGAATCAGTTCATATATGGATTTTATCTTTTACCCAACACCAACCCCTCTGGGTCTTTAGCCCCTTCTTCCCATAGAATGACGGACAACCCCTTCTTGCGTCAATACACCCTAAAATCCCAAGAGATAAGGAAATGGAGGGGAATAATGATGGAAAATGGTAAGTATGGTCGGGAGCGGTACGATGGTTCATTAAGGGATTTCCCAACAACAAACCCATTCCCAAAGAAGACCACTTACTAGGACACAATGTCAACCACCAAGGTGAAGCAAGGCAAAAGGCATAATGTCCAAGTACATATCATAAAATCTAGAGCAATCTAAGATACAACATAATCAAATAGCTTAGGTATTGAAATGATGCTCACCATAATATTGACTTGTACCTCATGGAGCAAGACACACTGACTTATGGAAGCCAGCTGGTGTGGTGGATACCATCTGTAAACCTGTGACCATCTGTGGTGGTGAGTGGGTTTTTCATCTATGCAAAGGGGTACTGTTGGTCATGTACTCTCTCGACATTCCATATCTGCAACCCGAGGGCCCCGAGACATCATCTCCGTAGTTATCCACAAAATGGGGATAACAAGTACACAAAAAAATCCAAGGTATATGAGGGTTGGGATGGGGGGAATAATAGAGAAAACATATTATCATCCAAGTAGTTTCACTGGTAATTACTTTAAGAAACTGTCCTCGCAAAAAAATACATTTGTAGTACATCTAGTGATGGGAAGATTCCTAATCTAGTGTGTCATGTGCTTCTTCTTGATTTGGTTTAGTTCCTTCGGCCTCCATAGGCTCTGCTACTCGGTCTCCTTGATCTTCAATCCCTGAAACCTGATTTATAGATGCAGGTTGTCATTTCTGAGGTAGCACCAATGACCTTAATTGTTGAAATTCCTATTCCAAAAGTTGAATTTGTTGAAGGAGAGATGCAACAATATAGTCCAAAGTCCCTATGTTGCCCATGACTTGCCTAAGGTCCAAATTGTTACCTTCAATTATTTTTTTGTGTCTGTGCAATATGCACCTGATATCGCTCCAAGACGAATCCATATTATGATAGATTTGGTTCCCAATACTTTTAGTCCACTATTTAGAAAATACCCAATTTCCAATAGTAGCAGAACCAACAGTACCAGAGTGCTCGATATCTGCAAGCAGCCCAACAATTGTCCATTGTTCTATATTGCAATTGTGAGTAGGAGGAGAGAAAACATGTACCCACAAACCACATATGGAAAACCCACCTAAATCCCTGGAGAAAATGACTAGGGTTATGATAGAATCAAGATATTGAAGAACATACCCAATACTTGTGAAACTTCTTCCAGAATAAACCTAATTCCCATAAATGACTACAACAACAATTCATAAAAACTTAGCCTTATTCCATAGTGTACAATTGGAAACATGAACCAGAATAACAATGGGAATTGAAGAGAGACTATCAGGGGACCTCGACCTAGAAAGAGAATACCCAAAGACTGACTCTAAAACATGAGACCACAACCTATCTTCGATACCTCCTCTAGAGTCAAGAGAATTCACAATGGTCTTCAACGCACAATAAAAAACACATTATCAGAAGACCCATTTAAGTTCCCCTTGACTATTTCCAAATCACCTAACTGCAAACCATCTTCGGTACCTCCTCTACAGACATAGGAATTCACATAAAAACTTAGAATTTCATGATCAAATATCAGAGTAACAGGAAGTTGTCAGTTCAAATGCATTGAATAAGGGTGAGGAAACCTGGATTAAAATGCATTGAATAAGGGTGAGGGTGAGTTAAAATGTAGTAGATGGGGCATGGTATGCCTTCTTACAATTTATGGCGATCAATATTACTAGTTGCCTAGGGTGAGAACAATTTATGCCTTCTTGAATATCTTCCTAGTTATCTAGGATGAGAACAACCGCTTTTGAGATTCCCTTCTTGAGGTAGAATTCAACACATATCCTTGCACATGAGTAGAGTTGTTATTTTGGTTAAACACAATCTATATACTTTCCTATGGAGTTCCCAATACTTGGAAAGGCATCATTATTCCAATAGTGAAAAGGCAAATGGGGAAGTCTTACCTAGATAGGAACTGCCGAAGGAACATCATTCTCTAGACTAAAGTCTGGTATCCATTTATTTAGGTACATTCCTCTTTCTCCTAAAAAATATGGGCTACTGCAAAAAATTAAATCCCTATCTTCCTTGTGTTCAAAAAGAAATGTGAAAAACTATTTCCCACAAAAGCAATGACTTATAGGGCCTTGAATTAATGGCTTCCAGTTTTTTCCCAATTAGAACCCTATTATTTTTAGAGATGGACAAATACCTATAAATTGTCCAACCAGTCCTCGATCATCTAAATATAATGACTTATTTCTTGGTAGAGTGGGGGGGAGCACAACCTTTGGCATTCCATCAAATCTATTAACAAATTTTGTGGGTTGCAATTTCAATGATTTAAAGAGGAAGAGACAATCGCTTGGAGGGAAATGGCTTCCTCATCAAGAGGGGGCGGAGGCCCCCTCCCCACAGACTTAGACATCAAATCCATACACGAACAACACTAGCACATACGAGGTTTTCACTAGAGCCCTTTGTACATATCAATTAATTTAAAAACAATGAGCAATAATGTTAATCATTAACATATTCATAATACATCTTATAAATCAAACAACAACAACATCAACATGATATGAACAAATCATAATATACATGAACGATATACATGTCAAATATAGATGTCATAAAAATCAATAAATATGTCAAATATACATCTCGAGTCAAATATAAAACAATCAATATGTATGTCAAATGGTACCACTGCTAGCTATCTCCAGCACCAGAGCTAAAGGCATCACCGTCTTTTCTCCAAGAGGTAGAGCCATGTGTATCGGTACCTATGTCAAAAATCAATGACAAAAGTATACTCTCAAATGATTCTCCACTAGTATCAACCTCATGTGTAGCACCAGATGTGAAAACAATGTCCACAAAATCAATAGCTTGTGACACATGTGGAGGAGGAAGAGGATCGGTGGATGGTGACACAAGTGGAGGAGGAGGAGGAGGATCGGTGAATGGTGACAGATGTGGAGGAGAAGTAAGCAAATTAGTGGATGGTGACACAAGTGGAGGATCAGGAGAAGGAGGAGGATCAATGGATGGTGACACATGTGGAGGAGAAGCAAGAGGATAGGTGGATGGTGACACATGTGGAGGAGAAGCAGGAGGATCGTGGGATGGTGACACATGTGTAGGAGAAGTAGGAGGATAGGTGGATGGTCACACAAGTGGAGGAAAAGGAAGATCCGTGTATGGTTGCACATGTGGAGGAGAACCAAGAGAATCAGTGGATGGTGACACATGTGGAGGAGGAGGAGGACCAAGTGTTATAGAATATGTGGGTCGATGTCCTGATGGGTCACATGGAGTGGAATCACGAACAACATCCATCAATGTCTCAATGTCGTCGATGGCACCAAAAATATGATGCATAAATGATGTCATGCCGTGAGGAAAGGTCGCCCATATCGTAGATAGGTCTAGTACCCATAATATCCTTCGAACCGGTACGAGTACCACTCCCCGACTAGCCATCATACCACGTAAGCGATCCACCACCTCTATCCAGACTCCCTGGTCAGGCTTGCGTGGAATGTCAGGTCTATGTACTAGAGGTCACTACTCTGGTGCCTCCTCCATCTCCTCATCCTGTTGGGGAGGCTCACCCCCAACATATGTGTCAATATCTACAAAACAATAGATAATAATAATAAGACAATTGAAACAATTTTTTATAATAAATTATATGTGCATTAAATAAGACATCAAAATATGCATTTACATCTATCAAAACACAACGATAAAATTACCTCTCTCATTTGGTGGTTCGATTGTTGTAAATAGGATGTTTGGACATCCTCTCCAATCCATCCCTGCGTATGGGTATTGTACAACATTAAGGATAGGATTGTCCTCTCCAACGAAAAATCACATACCTCCATATCGACTGGAGTACATGACCACTCTGGTTGGCCCCTATTGGGAAACAATTGTCCCCACATGCGCATACATGCATCAAACATAGGCCTACTAGGAAAGAGGGGTACTCCTGGTCGAGTGGAATGAACCCTTCCAAAAAATAATGTAAATAACTCTAACGTGAATGGGAAGAATCTCCTCCCATTTAAAATGGTGCAACAAGGATCCAACGAAAAATAAAATTGTCTCTGTCCACCTAATTAACTGGGGCCTCTACATTAAACTATCTACATAATGCATAAAATGGCAACTAATGTGTTTCCCATCATAGCTAAAGTGTGACAATGTCGTGATAATAAGACACATACACCTAACCTCATGTCTATGAACTGGGCCGAAACCTCCCCCCTCTTAGACAACCCAATGATGAAATAAACATCCTCCTCTATCGGTTGATACCACAGATCGGGACCGACCCTGAATGTTTGTAGACCACGATCCAAACGATCGATCAATTGTTGTAACAACAGAATGCTCCCCTTAACGGATGTACCCTCCACATAAAACTTAAGGAGACCAACATCCCTCAAAAGGGAACGTGTTTTTGGTGTAATAGGGCGAATAGACCTCTCCCTCTCCCTCTCTCGGGCCTCCCACTCATGTACAAAGGTGTACATTTCAACGCGTTGTTGTTGTTGTTGCTCCTCCTCTTGTCGTCATCATCTCTGATTCACATACAAATATTTTTAGGCACACATATATAGATAAAATGAATTGAAATTATAAAATACACACACATATAAATAACTTGTATTTAACAAAAACTAAAATTAATTTATGTTCGTAAAAAAATGTCAAAAAGTAATCGGTGCTCCTAAAACAATGACTATGCACTGCCATCGATGCTCTATATCAAACAAACAACATCGCCATGTGGAACTATTACTATCACGCACAGGTGCTCCATGTTGATTGTCACTATGCCATGTATTTTAGCGGTGTGCCCCATAAGATGCACCGCGTTACTAAGTTGCGAAATATTTGACTTGGTGTCATGCTCTTTACAACATCGATGCCAAGTTGTTCAATATTTGTCCCGGTGCGATTCTTTTAACAACACAGATGCGTTTGGTTAACATGGACGCACCACTATGCTAAATTTTATGGGATGTAAGCTTAGTGGTGCACTTTATAAAATTGAATGCATTGGTGCTCCAATGTTCCTGGAGCACCAACATGTTGTTTAGCGATGCGTTGTCTTTTATAACGCATTGGTAATGGGGTGTCCCAAAAGACGCACCCTATGTTTATTTTTTTTAATTTATTGTTGTTCCCTTCTTTAAATGGCACTAGTGCGTATTGTTAGAGTTTACACACTGTTAGCAATGCTTAATGTGGACATAGGGGCACCACTAGGTCAAATTGTTTATTGCAAATTAAGTGGTTTGATGTGTTAATATGAACCCACCGATGATACCATGTTATTGGAACACCGACGTTTTGTTTAGCGGTGCATTGTGTTGTATAGAGCACCAGTAATGGGGCATCCAACAAGATGCCCCACTATGCCAAGTCGTTTAATATTTGTCTCAATGCAGTTCTTTTAATAGCACTGGTGCATTTTGTTAACATAGACACACCGCTACGCTAAATTTTATGATATGTAAACTTAGAGGTGCGCTTTGTTAAATTGAAAGCACCGATGCTCTAGTGTTCCCAAAGCACCGAAATGTTGTTTAGTGGTGTGTTGTCTTTTATAATGCACCTATAGCAGGGCATCATAAAAGATGCATCACCATATATTTAAAAAAAAAAGATCATCGCGGTGTCATTCTTTGAACAACACTGGTGCGTACTATTGGATTTTATGCATTGTTAGTGGTATTTAATGTGCATTTACACATAGGATGCACCATTCGTGGTGCTTACAATGAATTTACGCACATGAGGAACCACTCCGGGGTGAGTCGAAGCATTTAGATGCATTGGATGGAATTGGAAAAAAAATTCAAAAGATGCCCAAATTTCAAGCCAAATTCATATTTTAATAGGATGAAAATGCAAATAATAAGTTAATAAACAATTTACCTGGATTCTTGTGTCTTGAGGAGGCATTGTTCCACTATTGAGAGGAAATGAAAATTCATGGTAATTTCTGAAGTTTGATGATGTGTGGAATCTACCAGTGGAGCTATCGACCTCGTTGTAGAGCACCACAAATAGGGTGTCCTTGGAAGGAGAGTGAGCGTCGACACTTGCTTGAGAGTTTGGAAGGACATGTTGAAGTGTAATAATGAAAATCAATCTGGTAATTTTTTTATTTACCCTACCTCAATGCCCCTTATGACATGGATATGCACCGGGTCGTAATGTTCAACGACATTGGGGCGCTTTATTTAGTGCTTGTTTTTTTATTATAACATATGGCAATGCTTCTGAACATTTCAAAACCATGGAGTTATGTTTATATGCACATTGGGGTGTTATGTTTATATGTGCACCAGAGCGTATGTTCCTTATAGGTACACCGATAAAAAAAACCTCTGCAAAAACCTTCAGTCACCCGCCTCTGCTAACAACCTCCGATATAAACATAGAAAGGATAAAAAATTTAGGGAGATTCTGCAAAAACCTCTGCTACAAGGTGTTCTCCTTGTAGTGATTTTCACCTAGGGGCTTGGGAAAAACTTGTTGTCTTAAGACTTGTCACATGTATAGGGGTTAATGTTATTCCCCTAGGTAAAACTTAGGAAAATATTAAAACTAACCCTTGTTGTTATGTTGTGTTAAGAGAGATCACTATGTGTATATCACCTAGTGGCTTGAAAAGAAGCTAGACCCATCACTTCAAGTGGGTACCTTGCATTGGGATCCATGTATCATGCTTCGAGATCCATGACATTGCATTTGGATCAATGATGTTGTCTTGGGATCCATGTACTCTATTTTGATTATATCTACAAAAATTAGGATATGTGTTATTTTCCTTGGGATCCATGTACCACATTGTGATATGTGCCACTACTTTGGGATCCATGTACCACATTGTGATATGTGCCACTGCTTTGGGATCCATGACAGGGACACGATGTCATCACACTTGCCACATGGACCACTCAAATTTGGTTTCCTTTCTTAGTTGGATGTTTTACTCACACACATACATCATTATTCCCTTCTTGGACCACACATGGGAGCCTTTTGATGTATTTGAGGATGTGGTTACAGGTTGTTATGTTGACCACACGATGATGTGGTATTGACTATTTGTTTGAGGAGCACCCATATTGAGGAGGTCACACATGCCACTTACATTGGATTCTTTCTTGGACATCCCACATGTGTGGGGGTGATGTCACACACTTGATGTTTGTTATTTCATCTTTGGACCATTTCCTAACTCTTGGGAGTTGGTTAGAGGGGTGCTTGAGGACTTGGACGATCTTTGACTTGTTATTCACTCATTGTTGGCACATTGACACACTTATTAAGGGGTTGTAATTCTTCTTGGCCTTCTTAGCTCACATGTGTGGCCATATGTTGATGTATTTGACCATTTTGAGGGGGGAACTCATGTGTTGGAGGGTTTTGAGGGATTGTTTTTCCCATTCATTATATTTTCCCCATGGTTTTGAACATTGTATTATTCATCGTATTGAGGAGGCTCCTTAGCTATAAAAGGAGGAGACCTCTCTCATTTTCATTGTTGGATATTAATGAGAAAACTTGTCTAAATAAGTTCTTGAGTATCTATACATTTTTAATCTAATGTTTTAGGCTATTGTTCAAGGGTTTGCATAGATTATTTTTCCGGTTTGATGGAGGACATAGCTATTACAAGGCCAAAGAAGTGCATATTTCTCTACTTGGATGGGCAACTAAGGTATGGCTTTCTTGACTTAATTCCCTTTGACCATTGAATATTTTGTTCTTTGCATTGAGGTAGGACATCTAGGGTTTCTTCCCTCTTGCAAATGACCATGCTTTGAGATCACCTTAGTAGTACTTGGAGACATTCCCTACTAGATTGATCCCCCCATCCATACTTGAAGAATCCTATCTGCCCTAGGTGATGCTTGGTGGGTAATCCTTTTTAGGTACCTTCAACTTTACCTCATCTTTAAACCTTAAGCCTCACTTATACTTGTGTAGTGACCCCATAGCCCTTCCTAAGGCACTAGTCTATCTTCCTATTCAACCACAAAAAACCCAAAATTTGTATTTTTCCTTTTTTGTTTTTTATTTATTTCCGTTGCTTTGCAATCTAGGGTTTGATTTTGTTTCGTCTTTAAGTCTATATTGCTTGGATCTAAGAAGTTTGTTTATGATACATCTAATGCTTGTATCTCACACATGCTAACTTGTTCTTCAAAGAATAATTTTGGTATTAGCACCCCAAGGGTTTTGATCTAGTTTTCATAATGTATCCCTTTAAGATCTAATCCCAATACATTGAGGTGCCTTTGAAATGCAACAAATGTGATTATTCTTTGGGATGCCCTAATCAAGTGACTTGGAATGCATGCTCTAAACCTTCAAATAGAATCATTCATCGAAGATTTTTTTCAACGTTGGAGCACATTTGAGGTCTAAACACTCACATATAGTGAAATGATGACGAGGTGATGGGAATGATTTGCTTCTTGTGGGTTTTCACTTGACCTCCTCCTTGGTTTATAGATCTTAATACACGCTTTGAATAGGTGTAATTTTCTCATTCCTGATATCATTATCATTGCAACGTTTTAATTTATTCTTGCTCTATAATATCCATAGGAACAAATCGATGCAAGAAAGGGTCCAACGACCTCATTAAAATGTGTTAAACATTGTCATCTCTTTTGCTCATTGTTTAGGGGTTTGTTCTCTGTCCAAACTGCAGAGGTTGAAATTTATTCTTGGTTGACAATATATGCTTAAAGCACACAAGTAATATTGCTAGCCAAATCACATTTTACACCGTCTTATTTCTTTGTTTTATGACTAGCACTTTTTGATATCTCTATGGCTCTACTTTGTGATTAAAAATTGGTGCAAACATATATTGTAGACTGCTCCTATTCTCTAGTTTGAAACACAACAAATGCTATATTAAATCTTAGTTCATGGCATATGGATTTGGACATTAAATACACAAACTCTATCTCTATTTTAACTACAAATTTGACAAGGTACTTTTCCATTGGTATATTTGCCTACTTGTTGTCCTTCTCACATGGATTTAAGGGTATTGTTACAACACTATTGTCTCTATGGTTTATGGCATAATACTCATAAATGAAGATCACTATTTGAATGATATAAAATTGCAATTTGATCACTAATACCCCATTGTTGGTACATGCTCTATTTGATGTTTTGGTACAGAGTCTAGACATCTTTATTACAACATTGACTTATGGTTACACTTGATTGCACATTGACACATCTGAATGATAATGGTCCATGGTTAATGCACATAGATGTGCTTATTTTCGTAGCATGATTGTCTCATACACTAAGCATCATATGTTCCCTATTTCATTTGGTTAATATAACTCAATGGATCAATACAACTTTATTCTCCATGTGGTATAATAATATTGGTGCAAACAATCTTTCATTGTCCTCATAATTGAAAATTCAATGGTTCTCGGCATGTGATCTTTGAATGATGATGATGATGGTTTTGAGTGATGAATGGTATGGTGAATGATACATTGATTTGATTACTTCTACTCTCATGTTGTTCTAATTTGAAGCAATACACTTCATGTTTCCAGGCATTTAGAACGAGCATTGTTTCCCAAGTCTAACATTCCATAAGCTCATTGATGTTTTGGCATTTTCTTCACTCATACTTAGATGTCTTTTTCCATCGAGAGAAGACAATGTTGATATTTCCAACCCTTATTTGAACCAAGTCTTGAAGCCCCCTTTCTCAATGCAGTGATCCAGCTTAGTTTGACCCCTAGGAATACCCTCCTTAGATTAGGAACCCCAGCCTTAAAGTGAAGAGGAAAAGCCACTAAGGTGATAGTGGGTGGCTTGCCTAGTAGTTTCCCCAAGCTCTCCTTCATAAGGAGAGACTTTCCCTGAGTGAGAGTTTGAGTGGTAACATAACCTGTTCTTGAAGATGTGCTAAAGACTAATGCATATAGGTCAATGGCCTTTGGGAAGGTTCTTGAGAACTCCATGACAACTACCAAAGCAAATAGAATGCTAGATGATGAACTGTGACTTCACATAAAGGTTGTCATCCAAATGGCATTATTGCAGAGACAAAGTGCTTATAAGCATGTGCAAGCACCAAAGGTTTGTTTCCATGTTGGGAAGCAACTGATCCAAGTATTAGAACACATACCACACTTCCTTTGTGGAATTGTTACATGATGGCATAACTTGTTGGGGTCACACTAAACAAGAATACCAACATTCGACTTGGCTTCATTAACTGACAAGATTGATCGTCTCCAAGTATGAGATAGATGGGAATGAATGTTGATTACAGAGTTCATATCTAGAGATTTCTCAAAGCTAAGTGTCAGTGGGCGGACTTATACATTGTGGTAACATGTGAGCTAGCAACTAAACTTGGAGCCATAGATAGAATCAGAGCTAGTAGCTAGAGCCAAAAGCCAAAGTCAAAGATGTAGCCAGGAGACAAGGATAGAGTCGTGTTCTAGATAAGTAAAAAAGATACATTAATCCATATTGGTTTTCCTTTAGCTTTTCGGACACCAAAAATCTTGTCAATGGGGAGGTGTGATCTTAAATGGATTTGAAAGACTCGGTAACTACAAGCTAATTTGGAAAGTAAAGAAGGTTAGAAAAACTATGAAAGATAATTCTAATGTAAAAAGTGAATAAGACAAAAGAGAAAAAAGAGAGAATTAAATGAAAAAAAAATCAAATACAAGACAAAAGAGCGAGGAATGGGAAATGAAAGGTCATGCTAGTTGACCTTCCCATTACCCCAAATCTCTCTTTTCAGTTTTGAACTTTCACTCTCAAAGGGTCTTGTTGGGGCCAAGGAGATGATGATGGATAGATAGCCATAAACAACATTGTAACTAGAAATGATTGAAATAAGAACTGAGAAAACATTCAAAATTGGTTTTCTCATTTGGGTTTTGAGGGTGAACATTGTGTCTTTGTATATGGATTTCTCTGTGGTTTAGTGAATTGTGTTTGTTGTTAGGTGCCTTATTGCCTACAATTTCGATTAGCATCTTCCTGCAATTTGTCCCATTAATTTCCTCTCAAGAACTAACATGATTGTGATAAAATGTTTATTTTTAATGTTTTTATAGATACATGATAATAGTTGCAATGTTATGATGTTTCTCATGAGCATTTGGAATCTTGAATTCTAAGTTTGGTGGGSCCTTTATGGGAGACTTGATCAAATTGAGAACCGTTTCATACCTATGCTTGTGCATTATAATGCCTTGTGACTATCTTTTTTTCGAGGTTACCTTGGGTAGTTGAGGGTTATTCAAACAAATTTGCACATTGTGGGCATTATAATTTACACTCATACTCGAGGTTACCTTGGGTAGTTGAGGGTTATTCAAACAAATTTGCACATTGTGGGCATTATAATTTACACTCATACTGATTTCATGTCTATCATATGCAATATATAAACCCTATGCAATACGATTGAAAAAGTGGTATCCAATACCAAAATTAAGGGTGAATTAAAGACGTGTCTCCAAGAACCAATGTTTGAAATATTATCATCGAAAGAAACCAGGGTCATTTTCAATAGAAAAAGAGGTGTACCATGCGTGCAATGGTAACATTATTTATTGGATATATAAGAGATTAAAATTTGTACTTATGCGTGGTAGAAATTAAAACATTAAATTATATGTTGTTTGACATATGAAGAGTCCACTATTACATAGATTTATGCATGATCCATACACATAGATTTATGCCACGACTTCAACAAATGTTGAAATTACTTGCATGACAACACACCATTTGTTTGTTCCTTGTGAATGGTGCTTGGGTTGTTGGTGTTCACTTGTATGCATTTAGATCATCCCTTCAATATGACTAGAAGAAATCAAGGGCTACGAGTAGAGAGATGTCGACCATTGTATCTAATTCCATATGTGGTTATTAAATACGTGTAGTGGCGATAGCGATATACCTCCTTTGTTGGTCGTTGATTGCTAGGAGAGACCGTATGCATTTCTCATTACTCCAACTTACTAGAATGTTAATTAATTGTAATTGTTACATATCCAATTGACCTTCTAATCTCCACAAATTTGAATGGATGTGATTTAATAACTAGCTAGTGTCTCTAACACTACTCTCCATTTGAATATATATGACCATTTTTTATGCTACCTTCAAATAAATAATCACATCAATGTTTAAGGAATGTTGGAAGGAAAACATTGTGGTTTATTAATGCTTTCATTCAAATCATTTCACTATATTTGAATGTATTTATAAATGTTGAGTTTGTAGAAGTGTGACCTCCAATAGTGGATTTATGTTTATTATAGGTCTATGTTGAAGTGAACCCCACAACCAAAACAATAGAATGTTGGAATAATTTGGCTTGGTTCCAAAATTGAGAGTTAGCGAAGAGATTATTGATTCTTCTAGAGCTCTGGTTATAATCAAATGAATTTTTTGAATCAGAGATAAAGCCAAAGGGAATTGTATATACTACTATATATAGTAGTATGAGTCATTTAATTGGTTTCTAAGTGAATATTATCTTGTTTGGAGATCTGCTCAAGTTGGAGGTTTCCCCCTCGAAGAGGCAATTGAACGTTGCATTTTTTGAATACCAATAAAGGTTTGCTTATTGTTTTTTTATTAACTAAACTTGATATAATTTTTATTTAAAATTTGTTGCAACCGCATCATATAGCAAAACAATACAAGCAAAAATGGGCTTTCCAAGAGCCATTTTTTCAAGAGGTCTAAAAAATGTAAAATTACTTCCTATACTTTAGCCTACTCTCACTTCCTTGAAAATAAAGCAAGAAAATGTCACTAGTATATACCCTAAGATATTGGCCTAGAATCAAAACTACCTTACATAACATTAATAATAATAAAAAGAATTAGAAAATATATGCCCATTGAGGGCTTAGTGCTTGATGGTTGTTGGTAACTAGACTTCCTAATTAACATGAAAATTCCCAATCTCCTTGATTTTGTTGCATAGTTTCTTCATCTTTAGTTATAAATAGGGTAAAGCTAATTGATATCTTCAGGTGAGAAACTAAATACATGGAACACATGGTTGTCTATGAGAAGACACTCATTCCTCCTCTAAGCACAATGCAAGTCTGATGACTCACATAGGAAGTAATGGCTAGAGTGATTGTTACCAATCATTTTCTCATCCCTCCAATCTTGGCGAAGGGATGAGCTTGAAAATGCACCAAACCAGACCTCAGATGAGAAACAATCCCAAAAGAAAGGGCCTCAATCTTTATAGAAAATTCCCTAACGCACCAATAGAGACACCACAACCATATAAAAGAATGCCCAAAGAGAGGATTCAAGTCCCCTGAAGCCACATTCACCTTTACTCCAATCATATTCTAGAATGAAAGGGTCAAGACAAAGACCTTGAATAATCCCAATTTCAATTTCAATAACTTTTCCAACATTTTCCCAAAAGTAGCTTCAAGCGCAGGATTAATAGATCTATGTTTTTTCCTAACTGGTTTTACCCCTTCCTTGATAGGAATGGCATGTTGTATGAGAATAGGATCAAAACCACGAAGATCCTCGTATGACCATGTAAAAACATCTTGAAATTCACGAAGAACTTCTGTGAGTTTCGCCTTTTCTTCATCAGAACATTGGGCACTAAGTTTAACGATCTTTGGAGATTCAAGTGTCCCAAGGTTCAAGGAAATGGTATCACCCACTTTCCTTTTCGACTCCTCTTCCTTATGTGTCTCTTTGTTGCTTACATCACTCGACGAAAATGAACTATTGAGAGGAGTCAAGCCTTTAGGAAATTTATCGTCTTCAATGGATATGATTTCCTTGGGCTTAAATGATTCATTTTGTATGAAAGCGCAAATGCCTTCATCACTTGGGAACACCTGCCATGATTCCACGTTATCAGGGATATGAGAACGATATAGAGATTGAAACGTACAATCAGGCCTTTGAGGCAAAAGCTGTCAAGTAGGGGATGTTGCGAACATCGCTACCCTATCATCCATTGAATTGAGTTCCCGCTTAACATGAGTGATGTTAAATGATAACAGGTTTGAAATGATCATCCAAACAACTTGGGTATAGTATTTAAGCAACCTGTTGCTTGGCGAATAAATCTTACGTACAAGGTTCACAACAAGTTCGGAATCACCAAAGACTGTAAGGTGGCCACAACCAAGGTTATATGCATTTTCGATGCCTAACAGTGAGGCCTCAAACTCGGTGACGTTGTTTGTGCAAGCAAATTCTAACTTATAAGAAAAATTGTGGATTTTACCTATAGGGGAATATAGAATAATGTCGGCTCCATTACCTTCGTTTGAGCATGTGCCACGTACCATCATTGAGATCAATTGGTTCAAGGATAGTGTCACCCTCATCAACAAAGATAAAGTATACTCCTAAATATTCCTCAAGATAATTTACGTTAGGTTAGGGAACACTCTCTATATATGGTGAAATTCTTCCTTCCCTTAGGACTATAATGTTCTTTCTATTTCGAGGGACAGACAAATGTGTTCCGTCAAGCGAAAGATATCCACCCGTTAAGACTTGTTAGTCACTTCCTAAAATAATTGAATAATTGCTTACTGGCATATTGATTACCTGGATACTGAGGGTTGTTCTTATTGCAGGATGCGCACATAGAACTAAGGTTACATCTTTGATTTCACCTATAGTTGACTATTGTAGACTGTTATAAGAGAGCATGCTTCTAGAATTTTCATTAGTGAACGATAAGCCAAGCTCTTCCATGATAATTTTTGACATTACACTTGGACCAGACCCACGATCAATTAGGTAACAATGACATATTTTATCCATAATTTTTACAGAAATATAAAAGGGGGGATTTTTTACAGGGTTCCTAAAATTATTTACACCTATTTTATTTACAGTTGAATCTTCTTCTTTTGACTCTTCAAAAATATTGTCTATGGTAGAAACTTTACCTTTCATAAAATTCTTTAGATGCTTTTATTGTTCAGTGACGACAACCATGTCCAAAAGAGTAGCATCAACCTTGATATTATCCAATTGGTTAAGGATGTTGTATTTACAAGAGGGAAGAGGGGAATGCACTCCCTGATTTTCTGGAATTTTGACAACTTTTGCACCAACACTTTGTGAAGATGAGCTTGGGGAGGAACAATTTCGAGGAGGGTCATATTTTCCCTTGGCAATGTAAGATTTGTTCCTGGTATTGATTATCATAACATCTTCTAGTTCGACCCAATCTAGAACAACAATTGTGGTATCAGGACTTTTACTAGAGATCTTATCTCTAGCATTTTTCTTAACTTCGTAGGTACTTTCTTCATGATTTTCTTCACGGAAGTTACACCAACTACGAGACATAATGGCCTTTGGATGAAAAGTATTTTCATTAGTATTCCTAAAAGGCACCGAGGAAGAAGAATATTCCCCAGGGGAGGGTGAAGAAATACTTTCCTTTTGTTCATAGGCTATTATCCTATTGTTCATATCTTGCACGAGTTGTAGGAGGGAAAACATATATGTTTGCTTGACCGAGTCCCCTTTAGGGAGACCCGTTCTTTCGAGTTGCTCCTCATATTCTAGACAAGTATGAAGAGCGGAACCAAGATTGTCAATAACCTTTTCTTCGAGTCTATGATGATAGGGGGAAGGCAGCCCATTGTATTAATGCATGAAAGCGGCTTGATTTTGTGGACAAATTCATTCATGGATTTGATTATATAATTTGGTGAAGAGAAGGTTAAAAGACTTAATGGCTTCACCATCTTTATAAGCAATGTTGTTGTATTCCCTTAACTGCTCAACTGGACTATTGGACTATCCACAAGTGGACTTGAACCAATAAACCAACTCTTCCCAAGTGGAAAGAATTTTGGGAGGGAGGTCAAAAAAATATGCAACAGCTTTCCCTTCGAGGGAGTTAACAAATAGACGCATGCAACTATTGTTATCATTGGCACCTATGTTATGAAAAGCATTGTAAAATGCTACTAGGTGTTCATTTGTGGTGACAGTATTATTCCCCAAAAATTTAGGTAAATGTTCCTTAAAATTCGGTAATGGGTGAGTAGCAGGTGTCGGATTTAAGGGAGAGGACATGTGCCATGGGGTAGTCATAGCATCTTCTTCAAACTGAAAAATCCCATATTTCTTTATCACTTTGGTCGGATTGGTAGCGGATTGAATAGGGACATGATGGTTGTATATACTACCAATTACCGACGAAGCAGAAGGTTGGGAGGAAGTGTTATCCATGATTTTGGTCATCATGATGATGTATTGATTATGGTGTATTCAAGCTCTTCATTAGAACTTTCTCCAGAGAAAAGTTACCTTTATCTCTTTCCAGAAATCACAGTTTTGAGGAAGGTTCGCAGGCTACCGATACATTTGCCTGCGAGAATGCATGATTCTCGCAGGCTGCCTTAAGCCAGGGTGCGAGAAGTTCGCACTGTGTCTGATAGTTAGGGTGTGAACTCTTTCTAAAGAAGAGAAAAAGATAAATTCTCGAACTTTCTAGAAGGGAATCTTCTAGAAGGATGAGGTGGCATTCGAATGGTTATCTAAGTACTGGCTTTCCTGATATTTTGGGA
Organism: Picea engelmannii; assembly: GCA_009831015.1. NCBI lineage: Eukaryota > Viridiplantae > Streptophyta > Pinopsida > Pinales > Pinaceae > Picea > Picea engelmannii. The sequence goes on along the minus strand of ML781325.1, from coordinate 732,191 downwards.
TCATTCCTATCCAAGTAACTAATTCACTCTCTCTTATATATTGAGGGGATTCTCATGGAAAAGGTTAGAAGCAAACAAGGTTAAGAAGATATTGGAGAATTAGTGAAAGATTGTATGAAGGACTGATGCTACAACAGCTAAGAACTCTAGCAAGGTTATCAAAAGTGGTTGATCTTCTTCATGCATGAGCAAGTGTGTGTGTCAGAACCAGGAGCCATTGAAAGGAGGTTTGCAACATCAAGGCTCAGGTTGTAATCCTTGCTTTCTATCAATTTAATACAGTAATATGCCCCTTTCCCATAAAGCTAATGTCACTTTATTACATAACTCCTTGATCATATGTATAGATTAACTGTTGAATATTTTGAGTTGTCTTCACTTCGATTGGTTTGTACTGTTGTGGTCTGGACAGCATAAGAGCATTGGAGCGAAGTTGGAACAACAAAGACCCAAGGAAGCGAATCATAAGGTATGTTCATGATTCTTACCTCCTAGTTCATTCAACAGTCTAAATCTAGGGGAAGAGTATTATTATGTCATGTTTTGTTCTAGATCCAGGTGGATCTAGGGAGATCGGTTTGTGTCCGCACTTACGGATTAATCCTAAAACAAAATTGGTGACTCCACTGGGGACTATTCCCTTTTTCTTTATGGTCTTTTGCGTTTTTCTGTGGCCATTTGCTCTAGTTTCATTTTTCTCCTGTTTTGTCAGTCTCTGAGTCTTCAGGATATCCTGATAGACCTTCTGGGTCCAGAAGCTTTTGTCAATTTTGCTTTCATTTTCAAAAATTTTGTTATGTTCAGGAGTTCTCGCACTGCGTTTAACTGCAACCTGCGAGAATCAGTCAGGTTCGCACCCTACTCATAGGGTCCAGTGCGAGAACCTCGCACCTTGATAAAAGGTTGCCTGCGAGAATCATAGATTCTCGCACTGTGTAACATTGCTTGCCTGCGAGCAAGATTTTTTGAAAATTTTGAAATTGAGTCTTGGTTTTTCCAACTGCTCAGATCAGTTGATTTACCTCTTATGGGTTTACTGGATCATTGATTGATATAGCTCTTGCTTTAGTTTGCCCATGTAAACAGTTTTAGGGTTTCGAGGTTTTTCTTGTCCTTTGTAGCCTGACTTTCATTTCTTGACTCTTATTGGCAAATTTATTCTCTCTGACTTCAAGAGCTGAGTGTGTCTGATTGGTTGAGAACCAGTGATTGGTTGAGAGTTAAGTGCTTGGTGTTTCTCATTTGCTTGTTGTTTTGAAAGAACATTTTCATTTGCATTGAGAAGATTAATTGGTTTGCTTTTTGTTTTTGCTTTCATTGAAAGAGTTGATTGGGTTGTTATTGCTTGAATCTTTATGATTTGATTTTCTTTTCTCGTTAATAAGAGTTCTTTTTGGAAAGTGAACAACAAGTTTTTCTTTCAAAAATATTTTTTTTTGTATTTCAGAAAACATTGAAAATCAAATTATTGAGTTTATTGAAGTATTTGAAAAAGACACATAGAGAATAGTCCTTTGATGAATGATTGTTTGCATTGACATTTGAAAGGAAATTGTGCATTGCATTGTAGTACAAGGTTGATTTGGAAAATTTTCTCTCTCTCCCATAAATAGGATTCATTGAATGAAAAGTGTTATATTTCATTATCATCCTTGCATTATTTGGGTCAGAGTCATACAACATGAGTTTCACTTCCATTACCTTTGAGTAAACAACA
>ML781325.1:681236-711877 GCA_009831015.1 Picea engelmannii | reverse complement strand
ATGAAAGAGTTAGGATTTGATTGAATTTTCTTAGATTAGAGTTAGATGCCTACTCCTGCATATATTTTGTTGGCATCATCACAAGCTTACGAGCATCCCTGATTGATAATTAAATGAAAGCAATTTAAGCAATTGAATTGCCCAACAGTCTCCATTTCATTGAGTTCTTGGGGGAGAGAGGGAAGCGTTTGTTGAATCTGAACCTTGGTGAGTTGCTTTCCTTGCTGGAGAAGTTGTGTTGCTTGGCTTGTGGAAGGTTGTTGAGAACCTGATGTTGGAAGGGTTGGAACTTTGTATCCAGCATGGCTACATGATATGACTGTGTGTAGAATGAATATTTGTGCTTTGCTTCAATTTTGTTGACCTGCTTTTGTTGGATGGAAGGTGCTTGGACTGAGGCTGTAGTGGTTGTAGTGTCGTTTTGTTCCCCTTTTGAATAGATTGTGAAGAAGCTGAATTTTGTAGTATGAGATACTACCTTGGGGAATTGTTTAAGTGGGGCAGTAGTTGGAACTACCTCCGGTATCCTGTAGATATGACCCCAGAGTAACAATGACACTATAGGGTCGAGACTCATAAATAACATGGCGCTTCCACATATATGGTTGGCCCAAAAGAACATCACAGACATCCAGTGGGGAAAAATCACATAATACCTCATCATTGAAGGGCTGGATGACATAGGACAGGCGACACTGTTGGCTGACACGAAGATCTCTTCCCTGGCGCAGCCACCTGATGTTGTATGGTTGCGAGTGTGGTGTTGTCGACAATCCCAACTGTTTGATTACCTATGTTGAGATGAGGTTCTTATGGCTTCCGCTATCAACAATGAAATGTAACGGGGTCCCCTTCACCCACATCTTTGAATGGAAGAACTGCTCCCCCTCTTCAATATCTCTTGGTTCTTCTAGTTGAATTATTGTGGTCGCGATAGTAGCAGTTGGGTCGACGTCGATGATTTGTCATCTCCTATTATTTTTAAAATCAGATTATGAATCTGGGTTCAACTCTTTTTCTTTGATCTCGGCCACCAATTATTGTTTTGAGCGACATTCATCTGTGTTGTTCTAGGGGATTTTGTGGAAGTCGCACCACTTCCCAGTGTCATTCTTCGTCTTTCCCTTACCCTTCTTTTCCTGTGGCTTGGAATGGTTGTCGAGAGGTTGTTTGTTAGGGTCATCTTTATCATGATTTGGTTGTTGCAGATTCGCATACCCGAACTCCCATTTGTTCTGGTGCCTAAATTTATACTCTAGTTTGACAACATATCGATAGGCAGCTCCCAATGGTGAGATGTCTAGAAAATCCATTTTCGATTTGGATGTACCTATGCATAGCTCTGTGGTATTTCAGAACCAAATGTAGCTCGGAGTCTTTGATACCCAACTTGGTGCACAAGGTATGAAAAGTATTTGTGAACTTTGGCACTGTTTGGCCCCTCTCTTGCCGTAGTGTGCTCCATCTCATGCACTAGTCTTCATAGTTACAAACAAGGTAATATTGTTCCTTGTCTGCATCCACACAAAAAATCTCAAGGGGGCTCGGGCCCATATATTCCAGACTCCTCTGTGGAATTTTTCTCCCATTAAGTTTCCCACCAATGTTTGACATGGGGAAGATCCTCGAGGAGTGCAAAGGTGATCTTTTCCTTGTTGGAGAAATTGTGAACAGAGAAATAACCTTCTAGCAAATTTAACCATTTTTCTAGGGCATATGTATCTATATGTCCTTCAAATACAAGAATATAAATAATAACTTATACATTGAAAGGCGAGGTGCCTACAAAGGGGTATCTTTATGAATACGTGCATGTTGTTATTGGCAGGCATTGAAGTATGTGGGAAAAATTCTCCATCATTTCGTCCCTCTGTCGCATGAGAGCTTGCTCAAGCAACATATTAATAGAATCTTTTGCTCCATCGTTTTTCTTTTTCTCCGCCATGGAGGGTTTCTTGGGTGTGCAAGAGCGATTTTCATCAAAAGAGACAAGCTCGAGACCCAACTTGCTATACTCGGACCTCATTGGGAACATGCACTGAAAAAACAATCAAAAGCAACCTGCTCTAATACCATTGAATTGGATTATTTTCGGCACAAAATGAGAGCGGAGATATAATAAAGAAATGCACAGAGATATATCTTATACCCAATAATATAACAGATAAATGTCATAGATATAACCATAAACACAAATATATAGTAATACACAATTTCTATTAATGAGCGAAATGTACAAAACTGTAGAAATACAGAGTGAAGGAACTTGCTAGAATGGTGGCAACTTATCTCTGAGAAGAGACGTGACAGCTACGCTCATTTGCAAGAAGATTATTGTTACAATGAGGCTCCAAAGGCCTTTTTAACATAAATAAAGTCCAAAACCCTAACCCCAAAAGATGAAAATCCAATAGTTTTGTGGACCCCGTTTTGGGTAGTTTGGTGTATCAACTTCCTGGGGGCATAACTTTGGCATACGATCTTTGTTTGGGGAGAACAATAGCTCGTTGAGAAGGTATCAATGAGGAGATTCATTATGGGGGATCAATCAGAGCCTTATATTATCATTGGGGTACCCGATCACGAAAAAACTTTATTCAGGCCCTCAAAATGGCCCTCGAAGTTTAGGAACCGAAACACTGGCAAAAATAGTAAGTTGCTAGAAGACTGTTTTGAGTCAGTTGGAATAGGTGGGTGGGAACCAATATACACATGGATAAAATAAGTTGCTTATGAAGTGACTCACTTTTATAGAATAAACGGGAGTCACTTTTACAATGGAGTTACTTTGTAAATTAAAGTTACAGGCAAAAAGAGTAACTAAAAACAATATTAAAGCTACTTATAGTGATTCACTTTTATAAATTAAGTGAAATGCACTTTAAAATGTATGCATGAATGTTTTCAAAAAACTAACAAAAAAGAGACTTGAACTCAAGATCTCTTATCAAGTAAAACAATTTTTAACCAAGTGAGCTAGTGCAAAACACATTATAATCTCAAGAAGGAGGATGGGTGGTGTTGTTGTTGTTGTGGAAGATGGCCTTGCGGTCCGTGCTAAAAAAAAATTTATTTCATGCATTCACACTCACAAAAAAATTGTTGCTCAACAACAAAAAGGGTTAGATCTTAGCTATATTGCCTGGAAAATGCAATTTTTCTCTATGTTTCTAATTTATCGAGATTGCACAGAGCGAATGTGAAAGAGCATACACAAACAAGAAAATATTTTCTACTATGTTTCTGATTTGTTGAGATCACACAGAGTGCAAGGAAAATACCATATGCAGACCGGGAAGAGAAGCAACCTAGAAACCAAAAAAAAAAAACAAATCTTATCTCTGTAAAAATTAAAAAGGGCATATTAAGGCTTTATACCTCTGAATCTGACTAAAATGGTCGTATCTTGGACAAATGGAAACTTTTTTGAGTGAAACGAAAAGCATTCATAACTGAAACAAGTGCTATGGATGCTATGGAAGAGACCTCTCAGCCCAAAAATGTATGGAAATGGTAGAAACCATAGATGTGACAACACAATTTCAAGATCTCAATATACAACGAGAGCGGGTCTTCAAATACACTCTGATGCCATGCTTGACAACACATGTATTACAATAGAGGATGAAAAACTTCAGTAACCACTCACACAACCAGATCAAATATCAACACACTGATGTTTTTACGTGGTAAAACCCTTGTGGGGAAACATACATGGCCCCAACCAACGTGGCCACTTTAGACAATTTATTAATGCAAAAGAAAAATATTACAAGAGATTTACAAGAGAGTTTATCACAATCAATCATAAGAAAATGACCCTTTGTCTTCTTTAAATAGAGATCATGAACTAATCGAATGTTCAACCACATATCAATGTAGCCATCAAGCTCGGGGAGAATATGAGTCGGTCGATCACTCTATGTTGGGAACATATCATGACCATCAGACTACAAATGCATACTAAAGAAACACACTTTAACCTAACGACACATTAGACCAAGTTGATCTTAACTAACTCCAAAGTGTCTAAATATCCTAACAATTGATCACTATGTTTTAGAGCATAAAATGGCCACTACTATCCACAAAGAAATGCAATTATGACAATAAGTTCTTTCCATATTCATTCATAGCCTTAAGACAGTGAGAAATATACCATTCAGTGGTTCTTAAAAGATGTCAACTTCATATGACAATGACACTTATAAAACACCATAAGAGTGACAGCTTTTAAACCACACTAATTATCATATTTTAGGAGTAGAGATTAATAAAATGCCACAGGTTGTTTATCAGATCAACTAGATCCACCAATTAGGGATTTATTAATGTGGGCAACAATGTTACCAACCTTCAAACTTAAGCCATAGCATCATCATTTATATCAAAGGTAAAGAGTAGAGAAAATATTATTCCTAAACAATGAACATACTATCCAACTGCTAGAAAGCGTAAACACATGAAAACCAACGACGAAATACTCAATTGCTTAAGTGGTTAGATCATGCATTTGTGGCATTGATATTCATAGAGAGAAACCATCAACTTATGTAGCTAAACCAGTGAAGAAAATATTATAAAAGTCATGAATCAAGGTCTGACATTGGTTATTATTCGCATCGATTTACTTTAGCAGGATTTCAAGATCATGAATGAACCAAAACATTGCAATAATAACGAGATAAAAGGTCTGAAATTTGACCTTAATGTAGACCATAAACCCTTGTCTACAATGCTTAGAAAATATCATAAGAGTCGTCATCATGTGTTTGAGATTGTTTTAGGTGAGAAATGAAGGAGTTATTATGCCACATATCATTGCATGGCACCACAAAATGAACTTAGATATGAAATGAAACCAAGACGTCAACCTTCAAGATTAAGATTGAGAGCCAAAAACGTAAAAAGTTAGGTCTAATAAGTGAATCATTTTACACTTTTAAGCCATCGATTTGTCTATGATGCATTCAACATGTGTTTTCCAAGCATGATCAATGATAACTCAATAGGAATATCATGGTATAGGCATCCTAAAGTTAGCTTGTTCAGTTAAGGGTTATATCCAAATATTTAACATGTAGAAAAGAGATCAATACCCTAGGTCATGCCAACATTAAAGATCGATTTTGAAATACTAATTAGCGTGAGAATGATCCAAGCTTGATAAGATATAACAGTGAAAACAAACTCAGGTTTAGCAACCTAGTCAAATAGATCAAACAATAAAAGGCCCTAGATTGCAAAAAAAAACAAAATGAAGGGGAAAGGGAAAAGGTTTTTTGGATTTTTTGGTCTAAGAGATGATAGATCAGTGCCTAAAAGGGAAATGGAGAGTCTTCACAATTCTAGGTGAAGCTTAGGCTTAAATATGAGACAATGTTGAGGTCACCTAAGAATATTACCTCTGAAGAATTAGTTAGGGATAAGTAGGCTTCTTCAAGAGTGGACGGGGGGAATTGTTCCCCTAAGAATCCTTTCCAAGTACTATCAAGGTGATCTCAAAGTTTGGCCAAGGAAATATGGAAGAACCCTAGAATGTCATACCTCAATGTAATGGAAACAAAACATCAATTGTCATAGGGAATAAGGTAAGAACATTATACCTTGATTGTCATCCCAAGCACTGGAGCAAGGTTCCCTTATTGGACCTTGTAGTAGCTTTGTTCTCTAGCAAAATTGAAAAATATTCTATCTTTCCCTTTCAAAAATATCCTAAAACGATCACTTAGAAAAATATAGATGCACAAGAACTTTGTAGGAAAGTTTTCTCACTATTCTCCAACAAAAGAAAATGAAAGAGGCATCCTCCTTTTATAGCTAAGGAGCCTTCTCAATAGAAGGTGATAATACAATGTGCAAGCTCAAAACCATGAGTGAGATACAATAAGCTGGGGTAAACCACCCTTATAATTCTCTAATACATGAGTGCCAAATCAAAATGGTCAAATGTGCAATAAAAGGGGGCGCATGTGTCATCCAGAGGGGCTAGGACAAGTGCACCATCCCTAAAACATGTCGACACCTTCATGATCAAGTCAAACATGGGTCCAGATGTGAAGTTCCCTCATAACAATATCCAGAGAATGAGGGTCCAATACGTATGATTGAAGAATAGTAAACCAAAAATGAGGTGTGCCCTTCTATAAGGAAAGAGAAGTGGCAGATGTGACATAAATAATATACTTGATCAAATGTGGAAGATCCAAGATGCAACAAACATCTCAACCACCTATGACTACCTGGTCCATGTCCCCAACTACCTCAACAACCCCCGTGTGTGGTCCATGTGAGAGAGTAAGGCACATGTATGGGATAATATCATCCAACTATGCAAGGGTGCCCTCCTATAGCAATCCATGTAGCAATTGTGATGATGTGGCATCCTTGTCATAGCATGATGCATTGCTAGAGATCCTAATGTACTGACACGTATTGCAATGAAGTGAATGGACATGAAGAATATGGCATGTATCCCGAAGTTTTTAGATATGGCCAAATAAAAGTACATGGATCACAAGGCAACATCAAGAATCCCAATGCAGTGTCACGAATCTTGAGACATGCTACACATATCCCAATGCAAGACACTCATTTGGAGTAGTGGGTCAAACTTCTTTGCAACATTAGGTGATGCACACTTAGTGATTTCTCCTAACACAACATAACAATAAAGGTTATTTTTAATATATCCCTAAGTTTTTCCAAGGGGGGACAACTTTAACCCTTATACATGTGACAAGTCGTAGGAGAATGAGTATTTTTTAAGTCCGTAGGCAAAAGTTAGGTGATGTGATGAATAATTATGGAAGGGGGAAGGGAAAAACTTCATGTGATGACCCTCAAAGTCATTTAATGTGTTGGATAGGTGTTGTGATTTTATTCAACTAGCTTTCAAGAGCTAGGATTTTATATAGGAGCCTTTAAGAGGGAGATTTATCATTGAGTTACCTTTCCTCGACACTGTTTCTTACTACCACTTTTTGCCTTTTTTTGTATGCATTCAATTTATTGAGCGAGTCCCTTTTTCTTTAGATATCCATAAACATACATGGAACAACTATGTCAAAGAAATTATTAAAACTATAAATGTTATGAAGTGTTATCAAATCTCATTTCAGTGTTTATCACTTTCATGAATAACTTGGAAGTTATAACACCACATCCAAATAAACCACCAATGCATGGAATATCAAATACATCAGAGCGAGATATATATTTTACCATCCATAATGCATTTGTCATCTGAGGAGTGAGGGAGAAAATATGATATACCATGGCTAAGCTAGCACAGACACATATTTGAAGGAGAAAATGAGAAGAATTGTATGAGTCTTTAGAATATGAGCAAGAGATCTCATGCAGTCAACAACATAACACCCTTGTGAGGGTGCCTCTGAAGTTGTCACCCCTTATGGGGTAATAACTGGATTACCTCCTGCACCATTAAAATATTATCAATGATTTGGCTCTTTTGGAAAAAGCAACCTTGATTCTTTGAGATGAGATTAGGGAGAATATTTTTAAATGATTTTCTAAGATTTTTGTCTGAACTTTGTAAGAATATTTATAAAAGGAGATGGGATGGAATCTTGGAAACAAGGAATGAAATTTTTCTTTTAGGATTTAGGCAAGGAATGAAGAGCTTGTGCTTCTTGTAAGGTCATGCTTTCTCCTAGAATAGTTAAGCTTATTCCACAAGTCTTGTTTAATAATGTTGCATCAAACTTGTAAGAAATGGATTGAAAACCCTTCTAGTCCTCAGGTTGTGTCTGGCCCATGACCCTATATCGCACATATAATTCCTTCTTTGATCCGAAAAGATATTTTGAATGACAATGGTTGAGTTATAATACATGAGTTATTTTACCATTTAGGAAAACTAATTAAAGAGGAAGAAATAATGAGGAAATATAACAGCCATATAAACATATATAGATCCAAAATAAAGTATGAGGATCAACAACCATAAGCACTAATGTGATAACGGAGTTCGGCAATCTCGCCTACATCTCTGGGCCTTTGTCTAAGTGGGTGAGGCTTTCTTATTTCTATTAAAAGCTTTAAAAGTGCATCACAACAGTGCCAAAAAGGTTACAAATCGATCTGGTCTTGTGCTACTAGATCTCTAGAACCCAACAAAACCGACAACACTGAAATCGGATGACCGGAGCTTCGAGAAATGACACGCAAAGGTGCTCTTCTCAACAGCTTCCTTGCATAAAAATGGCTTTGGCTTGGAAAATCTTCATCATAAACCTATGTTGAACCTCTCTCATGGCTCCAAGAGCCTCTGGTTTTTATAAGCCTAAAGTTGGTAACCATCTCCCAACTTCTCCCCAAGATCTGGCCTAAAAAAGGGCCCAATATCTCCCAAAAATGACCAAAATCTCCAAAACTGTTGAGAAAATCCAATTAAATCTCTATTATAAAGTTAAATAACCCACTTTGCAAAATATTAGGGCACAACCCCTTATTCGTTGGCCCCTGGTCCTATTGGCGCACCCCACGTGGCCTCGCGTTGGCACTGGATCGTTAGCCCCCTGATATCCTGCTCCTAGTCGTATGTTGGAAGGCCATATGTCCTCGGTCTAGTCCCCCCATGCATTAATATTGTTAGCTCTGCCCCAAGTCTAGTGCCTTGGTCGGTGGGCTAGGCTGACCGACAGGGCGCTAACCTTTATCCATGCGAAGGTATAAAAGTATTGGCCCCGAGTCATATACCATAATAATAGGACCGAGATCTAAGCTGGAGCATATATCAAAAAAAATTATGCGCAAACAATAATGGAGCAGGGTCATATTGGTGGGGTCCTATGGTGGTTCGCGTCGGGGGCTGGGGCCTAGCCCCAACCCAATTCTCCGCCTGAATACACAAACGCTCAACTTAAATTCTAGTGGCACCCATAAGGGTTAAGAAACAAAGTGAGGGAGGGTTGGCTAGCCCGGCCCTGCCAATTCATATGCTCGATCAGAGGTCGGGGGTTCAAATCCGGTGGAGACCCATAACTTTTCCAAAACATAAACCAATGAATGGGTGCCACATGACACCTTCCCATTCGCCCAATCCAATTCCACACGTCAAATGTTGACTGGTCCATGCAATCCCCACGTGTCTGCCCTGTCAAATGACACTATACATGCCACATCTTGTACGAACTGTATGGACCTGCCACACCAATCGTACAGACCTGCCATGTATCACCCTTGCAGAGGTGACATGTGTCACTCCCTGATTGGTCCAACTGTACCTGCCTAGTCAACAACCTGTCCATGTCACTGTACGTTCAGCTACCATTTGTCACCTCCAGACGCTGCCACGTCAGCATGGCGTCATGCTGACGTCAGCGTTGACTTTTTGCATGTTTGGTAAAACAAACAGATCACGATATCAGGAGCATATGACATTCGTTTGAGCCCATTCAAGTTGCATTGGGTTCGTATCGACGGGACCTACGCACACGTCAGTTTTGAAGCCATTCTAAGAACTTTGATTTTTAGGCCTTCCTGGACCCATTTGGGTCCCGAGATCCAATTTTGTATCACACCTCCCCACTAAAGACCTTTTGGTCCCCAAAAGGTTACTGACCAGTCATCAAGTGCGGGATAGGCCACCCGACTTGTTCTTTGTCTTTGAACTCTGTCCTGTGCACCTGTCTCATCAAGATCAACTGTAAAACAATCATGATAACTGACAACATATTGTTAGCCATTTGTACCCTGTCCAATCTTACTGAAACCACTATCATCCGTGTTAATAAAATTACTAATGATAGCATAAAAAAATTGACTACAAATGAGCTGATATGTTTGTAATATTTGCACGACATTAGCTTATCTTGAAGCAAAGTGTGATTGATTTTCCATTCTACAATCATCTCTTGTTCTTGCTTAAGATCGATTACTTGATTTGAAACAATTATAGGTGTGTTGCTTGTTTGAGCTACCTTTCTTAATTGTTCCATTGTTTGAAGAGATTTATTTGTCTTTAAATGATGAGCATTAACCACATATTCTTGACCTGCTTTGGTTAAGTGATACTGATTCTTTTCCCTGTAGAATATTGCTTTACGATCATACAAGTAAGGACTGCCTAAGACCATTCCACATTCACTTAGTGGCACCACATCACATGTTACCTTGTCCACAAACTTAGATGAAATTGCAAATTTTAATGTGCATTTCTTTGTTATGTGCAATTGATGATTGTTGCTTATCCATCTAAGTGTGTAAGGATCATGATGCATCTGTGTGTTTAATCCCAATTGCTTAACCAATTCCTCTGAAATTAAGTCAAATTGAGATCCAATATTTATCAATGTGTCGACCTTAGTATGCCTCATGATGACCCGTATGTGAAACAATTTACTTCTAGAATCAAATCCCTCACCAATTTTACGTGTCATACCAACCATTGAGACTTTAGATTCATCAGTTGAATCCGATCCCAAGTCTCTTGGTCATGTTGTTGTTGCAATTGTTTGCCTCCCTTTCCTTTCTTTGAACCACTTTGTTCTCTTCTCGAGATGCAATTGCCAAAAACGGTCCTCATCATGCCCCTCTTTCTTGCAATGCTTGCAAGAGGGGTTCTCTTCCTTTCTTGCCACTGAATTTTCCTTCTTGCCATTCCACTTCCTTTTGTTCTGTTTCCTTGAAGATGATTCCCCTGATAGACCAACTTTTGTTTTCTCTACTTAAATGTATGTAGCTTGAACTGAAACCTCATCAACATTAGTAGGTCCAAACATGAATACAATATTTCAAATATGTGTAGGTAAACCTCCTATATACTTCATAAGAGTTTCATGGGTATGTAAAGGAATATCTAACATCAATGCCATTTTACGAAATCCATCTGTGTATTCTTGCATTGTTTGTCATTTTCTTAGTTTAAGAGCTTACCATTCAATTAACGCTTTCTCTTTATAACCCAAAGGATAGAATTGCTTTCTAAGTGCAGAAATAAAACTTTGGCATGATGGAAATTCATTATCCACTTGTTGCGTGCCATATTGCAACTTTCTTTACCACCAGATGAGTGTTGTGCCTGCAAGTCTAAGTGATGCCAACTTGATCTGAGTTGCCTCATCCTTGATTTGTTGCACACTGCAATAAACCTCCATCTGTCTGACCCAATTATCAACTCTCTCTGCATTGACTTCACCATCATACATGGGTAATTCAAATTTCACATCAAGTTTTAATAAAGGCATTTATTGTTTATGTTTATGGACATGTTTTCTTGCGGTGCTTTTAGAACTTGAACTTGAAGAGGAAGGAGAACATGGAGGTGAAGGAGGAATTTTAGGAGGATCCTCTCCTTGTTTACTTTTTCCCCTTGAAGATTCACCCAGATTCGGTCTCTTCCATTCCAAGTAATCCTCATACAAAACCTTCATCATCTTCGACATGGCGAAGAAAGTTTTTCGAAACTCTTTCTCATCCTGAGAAAGTCCCTCTTCTGATGCCATCTTCTCACTTTGAGAAGTTCTCTTTCTTAATCCAATCTATGGATTCTCTTCAACAAGCTTGCCTTCACCACGGTGTAGCTTTTCCCTGGTAATCATGCAAACTCAAAAACCAAACATCAACTAGCTCTGATACCACTTGATCCGAAAAGATCTTTTAAACGACAATGGTTGAGTTATAATACATGAGTTATTTTACCATTTAGGAAAACTAATGAAAGAGGAAGAAATAATCAGGAAACATAACATTCATATAAACATATACAGATCTAAAATAAAGTATGAAAATCAACAATCATAAACACCAATGTGATAACAAAGTTCAACAATCTCGCCTACGTCTCCGGGCCTTTGTCTCAGTGGGTGAGGCTTTCTTATTTATGTTCAAATCTTTAAAAGTACAACACAACAATGCCAAAAAGGTTACAAACTGACCTGATATTGTTGTACCACATCTTTATAACCCAACAAAACTGACGGCATTGAAATCGGACGATTGAAGCTCCCAGAAATGGCCCGCAAAGGTGCTCTCCTCAACAACTTCCTTGCATAAAAATGGATTTGGCTTGGTAAATCTTCAACATAAACCTATTAAGAACCTCTCTTATGGCTCCAAGAACCTTTGGTTTTTATAGGCCTGAAGTTTGTAACCATCTCCTAACTTCTCCCCAAGATCTCGCTTAAAAAAGGGCCCAATATCTCCCAAAAATGACCAAAATCTCCAAAACTGCTAAGAAAATCCAATTAAATATCTATTATAAAGTTAAATAACCCACTTTGCAAAATATTAGGGTGCAACCCCATATTTTTTGGCCCCTGGTCCTATTGGCGCGCCCCATGTGGCCTCACGTTCGCACTGGATCGTTAGCCCCATGATATCCTGCTCCTGGTCGTATGCTGGAAGGCCATATGTCTGCGGTCTAGTTCCCCCATGCGTTAATACTGTTAGCTCTGCCCCCGGTCTAGCGCCTTAGTCGGCAGACTAGCCCGATCGACTAGGCGCTAACCTTTATCCATGCGAAGGTATCAAAGTGTTGGCCCGGAGTCATATAGCATAGTAATAGGACCGGGATCTGGATTGGAGCATATATAAAAAARAAAAAACTGCACGTAAACAATAATGGAGTAGGGCCATATTGGTGGGGTCCTATGGTGGTTCGYGTCGGGGGTTGGCACCTAGCCCCAGCCCGATTTTCCACCCGAATATACAAACACTCAACTTAAATATAAGTGGTGCCCATAAGGGTTAAGAAAAAAAGCAAGGATGGGTTGGCTAGCCCGACCCTACCAAGTCAAACGCCCGAYCAAGGGTTCGGGGTTCAAATTCGGTGGAGACCCATAATTTTGCCAAAACATAAACCAATGAATGGGTTCCACGTGGCAGCCCATGTTTGGGCCATGTGGAACTTTCCCATTCGCCAAATCTGATGCCACGCGTAAGACGCTGACTGGTCCACGCAATGCCCACATGTCTGCCCTGTCACCTACCACGTGTCGTACGAACTGTACGGGCTTGCCACGCCAGATGTACAAACCTACCATGTGTCACCCTTGCAGTGGTGACACATGTCACTCCCTGATTGGTTCAACTGTACCTATCCATGTCATTGTACGGTTAGCTGCCACGTGTCACCTCTAGACGCTGCCACGTCAACATGATGACATCATGCTGACGTCGGCATTGACTTTTTGCCTGTTTGGCAAAACAAATAGATCGCGATATCAGGAGCATACGAAGTCCATTTGAGCCCATTCAAGTTGTGTTGGGTTCGTATCGACGATTCCTACGCACATGTCAGTTTTGAAGCCATTATAAGAACTTTGATTTTTAGGCCTTCCTGAACCCATTTTGGTCCCGAAATCCAATTCTGGATCATTCTTCCTCTATTTCTTTGGTCAATTCTATGTTTACTTCCATAGAGACCAAAGTTGGGATCCACTAAAGCATTACCATGGTAGCATATTTTTTGACCTCAATATCCTCTATGTAGATGTTTTTCAAGTGATTATGAGATGCTTCGTTAATGTCTTTGAATTCGAACAACCTTTCTCCATTCTCCAAGTTTATCTCTTTCGCAATATTTTTTGTAGTCTAGCTTGCATGTTTATGAAATAATGAATTTTCATTATCCCTAACATTCAGCCACGGGCTTCAAGACTTCAATCGCCATTGCTCCTAGTCTTCCTTATTCACCTTGTGTAGCCTTCCACATGGATCTGTTTCTTCCATTAATCTCTATTTTGTCACCTCCTCTATTTCCATGCTTTCCTACAAGCTACTAAATTGATATTAAATGTCTATTCTTTCCTATGCTAGAAGGAGATATGAACTCTTAGCTCATTATTTTAAATCATATTTAACTGCCTACAACTTTGACTCCCAAACATATGGAAGAGAGCCCCAAACTAGCATACTTCAAGCTTCTAATATTATCTCCATAGATTTTGGATTATGCAACTAAGCAGATTGAATCTAAGAGGGATGGGCCCAAGATATTGAATCTAAAGAAAAAAAAAAAACAAGATGGGATGATGGTCTAAAATTCCAAGTGGAATGATATGAGAAGAGAGAATTTGATTGTCAAGCAAGAAATCATTGTGAATTAGAAAATTATCTAACCCGGTCTCAATGTGTCATGGCCCCACTTTTTTCTTAGACTATGTTTATTTCCATTTGTTTGGCATTATGTTCATAAGATCCCAATCAAACACTAGGGTCCCCCATGCATTCCCTAAAAATATATTTTACTATGGTTCCCCCCTTACTTTACAAGATCATGTTAAATCCCTCTGCGACTATGCTATGCTCGACATACTTTGATGTATCCATTTCTCTTAGATATTCCCAACATTCTACTTTCTCTCTATATTGAACAAGCACATTGACATTAAATACCTAAACTCTTTTCCATGTGGTTTGAAGATTGAGACTTGTTAGATCCCAATGTTGAGTTATGCAAGAAAGAACTAACTCAAAAACTAATTTATCTTGGACCATGAGAATACTCGTTGAGGATCCTCTTGCTCTCGCCGCCACTCATTGACTCACCCTCCATTGTTTCTTTTATGTTTACAAAATCTTATATTCTTCAAGTTTAGTCTCCTATATGAGAAATAAAACTAATTTTTCAAATCAAATTAAATCTTTCAACACTTCTTCTATGTACATGTTTCCCATTCCCCTACTTTTCCAGGAGACCACTTACATTATTTAATGGATGAGGACTTCAAATTGTCTCCTAAAATGCCTTCAAATGACATTTTCATTCTAGTACTTTTAACTGAGAGGTATCGAGCCCTAATGGTTTTTATTTTCTTTCCATAGCTTCTCTCGTTTCTTTAAGGGTTCTTTTCCTTGGTCTTTTTGGGAGTCTTTCCTCTTCCATATCTTCAGCATAATATCCTTGTTGTTGAAGTATTTTTCCATGTGAGAACTCCATTGGATTGAGTGGAAGGTTTCTTTGAAACAAGACTTTGAATCTCTTATTTCTCTTCTTCCACGTCTTGATTTTCCAAAGCTTTTAGGGAGCCTTGAGGATACTTTTGGGATTCAAAAAAGATTGGTAGAACAAATTGTAAGAGAGTAAGAAGGGTAGTGACCACCAGCTTAAAAGAGGGGAACCCATAAAAGGCTAAGAGATAACAACCAAAGAGACGATCATATCTTGATTGATTTCACTATTACGAAATCGACCTTGGAGTCTAAAGAGATTTGCCTTGCCAAGTTGGGGTTTAGGTCATGCCCTTGTCCAACGAGGTTAATGAGAGATCCACGTGGGCCACTAGTCCAGGTAAGTGTCGGGGCATAGGTCGAGGGAGGCTTAGGTTGGCCTACATCATTGTAACAAACCAATGTGGGCGATCATACTCCAAATTTTTTCATTAAAGGAACTACCTTTCATTTATTGTCATTAAAGGAAGAGAGGCTAAAAGAGGATAAAAGGGTGACTTGCTTACTTCTTGAAACTTTGTTGGCTTTTTACCATTGATCCTCCTTCTCTAGTGTAGCCTAAATCAGAGTTCTTATTTTGCAATCCTTTTCAAAATGACCATACTTATGATATACTTTGCATTTGAATGCTAATTGCTCATTGATGTGTTGGTTTTGTCACTTGGGTGAGAAAAACAACAACACTTTCATGTTTAGATAAGCCTGCTAAAAAAGACATAAGTTTGTGGGTGGGTTAGATAAACCAAACACACATGAAAAAAAAAAAATACAACTAAAAACAACTAAGAAAAAAATGTTAGAAAGCTTGAGAAAATTAGAACCATGAAAATCAACAAATGACCAACATATTGCTACCAATGGATCAATAGATTAGTAGGAAAAACATCGTAGAGAAAGGCAAGGACTTATGAGTCCCCTCTTCCTCCTTAGTAGGGCTCTTGAGTTCCCTAATTGAGAGCTCTTCTCTCCTTACAATGGAAGAAATGACAAATGGTGAAGAAAAACAACGCCTATTCCCTCAATAGGTGAATGGGAATGGCCTTTTCCAATGGTGCTTAAAGGCTTTCAAAGAGAAAAAATGATTCTCAAGGAAGAATTATTGCAACATAACAATACCTTGAAGATCTTAGTTTCTTAGCACACCCATGGCTCTTTTTTATAACATCCATTCATGGCAAAATGTAATTGGTTCATGGTKTGAACAGGAGGCCTTTTAGGGCACCCTTTATCCCTTGACCAGTCTCCAAGCTAGATTTCGCTCAGATCTAAGTGTCAAATCGTGTTGGGGTCGGACTAAAAGTGGTTGAGGGGTTGAAAAGATCCATAAATGCATCATTCATAGAAGTGTGTGGCTTTTCTCGTCGACAATCGCGCATTTTGCGCATAGTGCGCACTGAGGGTTGTGTTGGCCCGCGCATACTGCGCACTATGCGCGTGCTTCCTTTGGTGAATTTGCACACTTTAATTTTGACCCAATTATATAGTTTTTTGCCTTTTGATGGATTTTGGTGTTGTAGGTGGACTAATTTCTCCTGACATTGATGTGTTTCTTCAACCATTGTTTGCAATGTTGCGGACGATTTTGCAGTGATAACAGATGCCCCTTAATGTGTGAGGTTAGGAGCATACATATAGTCGAAATACATCAATATTTATTTTGTTGAGAGTGCCATTGTAAGGAAGAGTGAAGAGAGGAACTGCAAGAGCGATCCGCTTGAGGGAGAGGGAAAACTATGAGACCCAAACCTTTCTCTAGGGAGAAAAAATAAAATATGTGTACAAACAAGGCGGGCATGCCCCATGCTCGTGTCATGAAACCAAAATGTGAGACTGTAACTGAAGATGTATGTTGATGTAGATAACTACAACACCCTCGGGGGTGGTTGATAACGATAGATGACAGTTCTGAATGGTGAATGGGCTCTGAAGTGAGGCAAGGACGACTGTAAGAATTGTCGATGACTTGTAGGCATTGATGGCCTAACAACGTCCGAGGTCTTCAGCTGGTATGAAACAACTGCAATAGTCGTATAGTAAGACCATCATAACATGAGAGTTTGTTGAAGTCGAATGTTATGGGGGTCAACAAAATCAGAGAGCAATGATGATTCTCTCTGTGTCGTCCGAGACTCTTCATTGAAACGATAATGAGAGTCAAGATACTGTCGACCTTATGGAAATTGTGTCGATGTCAACATAAAGGGAGACATGACACCAAGAAGCAAAGGGCTTCATGTAATCCACAGAGTAATAGGTGTTATCAAGTACCGACGGGTAACATGAACGAAGTCAAGATGATGTGGAACTCAAGGCCGCCCTTGGTTGGGGTGTTGAAGGATGACTGGAAGCAACCGTAAAATTGGATCTAGCGTCAGGGGGACGACTAGATATGGGGTTAAACTGTGTTATAGGCTAACAAAGTGGGAAAACTCAGAGATCGTGGGTACATGGGCTTGGGATACTCGAGGTTTGTTAACGATGTCAATGTGAAAAAAAGGGTGGATGCCCCAACAAAGGGCGACATGGGTTGCTTGCCAGGGAAAGAAGGTCATCAAGGATGACGATAAAAGAAGCTATGTATATGTTGGAAAGAAAGGCTTTTTACAATTACCAAAGAAATAAAGAATAATTTGGGTTAAGTATACAGATGCAGAAATGGGTGCCCCAGTGAAAGATGGCTTGGCCCGTGGAGAGCGCAAGTTGTGAAAGAGAACTGGTGGAGGGTGGGGGGCCCATGGGTGTGTTTCTGTATTAGGTAAACGGATGGAGGACAATCTGTGGATGGGCAAACTGATGGTGGGTGAGATGGAGGGCTAATGATACTGCGAAGATGCAATCAATAGAACCAAGATGATATGACCTAGGAGTCCATTGGGAAGGTTAGCAATATGATGAGAAGAAGTATGGGGTTCATTCTCAAAAATTCAAAATACGATTAGGACTCCCATCCCTAGGGGTTGAAATCATCATGAGTGTCAAGTTTCCAAGGGGAGCTATGAATGGGACAACTCGTATGGGGGAGAGTGTTACCGGTTGACAGTACCCAAATGTGGCAAAGGTAAAGAGACTGCAGAGCCAGATGTAAGGACCCTAAAGGTAAATGTCAGAGGGTGTGACTGGGATATGCAATTGATTTACAGTGAGAATAATTACATGCCAGTGTCAAACATATACCTGAAGGGGATGTAAGCTTGCAGAACAAGTACCTGCACACATGAAAACCAAATACCTGACATGAACAATATTTGATGATAAAGAACATATAACAACTATTTGATAAAATTGAAAGTGAGCACGCGTACCTAAACGTGACGTGAGAAAAATGCTCATTCGGGGCCAAGTGCAGATGATGACCCGGGGAATGTGACTGTGTAGATGGCGGGATCAGGATCCCGTGGCTTAGAACGGATCGGAAAATGGAGGCTCTGGGCACCTATAATAGAGTGTGGAAGTGGAGAAAAAGCGGCTATATATGGCTGGTGGGCCCACAATGCCACCTCATTTGTACTTGTCACTGTTGTTGAATTGACGAGATAGATGTGAGGAGATTTCAAGATTGCGGGAGAGTGAGGCTACCGATCTGGGAGTGGCGAGAGACAGGTTAGTGGTCCTAACATCCTGCACTTTGTGAATTTCCTAGTTTGTAGGTAGGGGTTGTATGGAGGGTCGTACAAGGGTTTTTTAGGGTAGGGACCTACCAATGCGCAGGAAAAGGAGGAATACCCGCGCATATGTGTGTGGGTATTCCTTTGTTTCCTGTGCATAAAATGCAGTTGTGCTTGACACAGCCGTGCATGTGGGTGTGAGGGTTGGGCAGACAGGCACGCATGGAATGCGCGCCTGTCTGACTAACAGCAGCACACTCATGCACGACTGTTTCTAATACATATGTGCATTAGTGCACCATTGTACAAAGAACAGGTGCACACATGTGCGCACCTATTTGGGTGAAAGCCGCACACTGTGGGCATGGCTAAGGGTTTGTGATTTTTGATATTTTTATGCTTTTTGTTGGATGATGATGCTAATCAAATGTTTATGTGTGGATGCAGGTGATCAATAAAGTATACAGCACCATGACGGTCCACTGGAGAGAGTGTGACTGGGACTGGTTATGGGAGGCAATGAGAGAGTCATCGGGCGTGCAAAGACACTTCACACCCTACGAATTTCTCAAGTTATTTGACTGCCCTTTAATATGATCGCAAGAGTTCCTGCTATAGTATTTGATTAGGATGTGGAGCATTGATCTGCACTGCTTCATAGTGAGAGGGGAGCAGTTGACATTCTCTGCGACAGAGGATGTATATTTCTTGATGGGGCTCCCATTCCATGGAATGGCCCTGCCTGTTGAGCCCCATTTGCACGAGGATGATCGGGTGGAGACCATGGTGACTTGCCACTATATTGGGCCAAACCCTATGTTGGGTTCGATCGTTCGCATCGAGGCCATTGATGACCTCCTTATTGAGTGTATTGCAACGATGGTGGTGAGGATCTACATATCCTTGGCTACTCAGTGGATCATTGGTGGCCAGCTGAGGGTAGTGGAGCAGATCCTAAATGGGGACCTAATTGCATGGGGTGTGCTTATGCACACCAAGATGATGGGACAGTTCAAGCAATGTCTGTGAGCCGACTCCAGTGACTTTTATTTCGGGTCCGTTCTAGTGGCCTGGTTTTTAGAGAGGGTGCCTCTGTTGCGCTCGAGGATCCTGCTAGAGCCCATGGAGCGAAGAGAACCGCGACTGATGCAGTGGGCCCACGTGTTGCCTCGACATGGAGGCGGGGAGGGTGGCTATTATTTCACGACCACGGTGGCTCGACTGTGGCGCTAGATTGCACATGTTATTCTGAGGTATCCATATGCGGGTATGGACAATCACCATGATCCAGACATGGTGCTGCCTCCTGGGGAGGAATGGGACCAGCAAGGTATGTGTTATAGTTTTCTTTGGGAAAGGGGTTGGAAAGTTGTCTTTGGGACAAGCGCGGTTGAGATCATGAAACTCTATGCAGACACAAATAGTGTCGTGTTTTTTTGTTAACGGGGATGGGGTTGGAGACCCACGAAGTGTACGCAATGGGGTAAATGAACTCGACAGCGTGTAACTTGTCAATTTCGACTTTGATAGCTGTAACTTTGGATGGGTGAAGGGGGCGTTACTTTTGACAAACAAGGGCGACATATGGCCAAGTGTCGATTCGATGTTTGACTATAGAAGGATCAAGGCCGAGCATCTTCGTATATGACCATGCAAAAATATCTCGGTATTTCTGAAAGAGAGCTTTGTAAGCAATGAGTTCTTTAGGGGAGCATGCGATGCCAATGGTGATTTCTTCTACGATTCTCGGTTTAAATGAAATGTCAATTTTGACGATGGGGGAGATGTTGGCCATGTTGCCTTCTTCAAAAGCATATGGGGTAGGGATAGGGTTGTTGAACCAGTCTATATGCCCCGAAGGAATAAAATCCTTGGTTTCAATTGCGCACATGGAGGTTTGGATAGGAGGGTGAAAGGCCTCATCTGAAAGGAAAAGTACGCGATGATGGAGCACATTCCATGGGCAATCGAGGGTAGTGATTTCCTCCAGGATATCTTTGTCCCAGTGAAAAATGCTAGAATACAGGGGATCCTGGGAGGTGACAGGGGGAACTCTCGATGGGTAAGTGTTACTATCATCAAGTGGTGAGGACGTACATAGGATATCGTGTACAGGGTGCGAGGGACCGCTTGACATAAAGTAAATGTATCGATATTGTGGATGGTACCTCGTGTGCTCAAGGACTGATGACAAAATATATCTAATATCAATAATGTGAGCCTCAGTAGGGAGTGTCTAAGAGGGCTTTGGCCGAGATGTTTGGGATACTACAACAAATGTTTGGTGAAATTGAGGTAGAGTTAGGCAATGATGAGTGTAATGGCCATATTTTGAACAGATGGTACAAACGAATTTGGTTTGCAACCCTTTATTGTGTGCGGTCAAGGACTCCATAGTAGCAGTGGATGTACTCAGTGGAGTGGAGAGAAATGTGGTTGCTCTAGGGAGCTGGATCAGATTGCGTAACTTGGGAAGAGTATGACAGTTGTTAGTGGGGTGTCCTTCTCTTTCGCATAGTGCGCAAGGAGGTTGAGCTCGAGGAGGAAGTGGAGTTGTGAGCTCGTTCTTCTTTCGTATGCCCCCGGTGGTTGTGGTGTTGCTGCTAGTTGGGGGCAAGGGTTGTGTGGCAGGAGCCTGTACAGGTATCTGCATCGGTAATCCCTCTGTTTGAGGAGGGAGAGATGGTGTAGGAACCATAGCGGGTGGATGGAGATATCGTACAGGGATGGAAAGAACCATGTTTGGAAGGGTGAGAGTAGCAACTACCTGGAATGCTTGGACTCCAGGTGGGGGGTAGAAAAAGGGAATTTGGTTAATGGCTTGAGGGACTATCTCCCAAATCGAGATTTGCCCCTAGAGGGATAAGTGGTGCAGTGGGGTTCTCAGGGAATTCCTGAGCTAATTGTTCACCAACTGGTGGAACTTCGATGTGGGGAGGGGCCTCAGTGAAAGGAGTATTGTCTCTGATATCAGTTCCATTAGAAGATACTACACACACTTATGTTGAAGGGTGTAGGAGAGGTGGTGCTCCATGATATGCCCCCAACAAGGATGGGTCCTTGAAAATTCCGGGTGAAAAATCATCTGAGCTAGTATGGACAAGGGGGAGAATGTTATCAATGTTGGCAGAATGATTAGGCTCGTAATGTGTAAGTTGGTCGATGGTGACAAATTTCCCGTTGTGGAGGAACATCATCATTCGAAACACAGAAGAGGCTATTGCCTTCATAGCATACTTGTAGCTACGTCTGAACAAAATATTGTAATCAAGTGTGGCATCGATAACTTCAATGTCGATGAGGATGGTTTTACCCACAAGTTCAACAGGGACATTTTGGAAGAGCCCTTAGGGGGACGATGGGCGACCGTCGTAAGCTCTGAGGGTGATGGCAGATGGTACTAGCTCAGGTGAGCCAAGTTTTTGCCATACTACTTTGGACATGATGCATGTGGATGAACCTTCATCGATGATGCATCGATGAACTGTGATGTTCCAGATCTTAACTGGTATCTGAAAAGCTACCAGGGCAGGGAGGTGTGGTTCTCCTCTATCTAGATCAAAGGTGATGAGTCTAGTATCAGCTGGGTTGACTACCCCCAAGGCGGAAAGCAAGGATTTCCACTGAGTTGGACAGGTTTGGAGGACCTCCAATACAAACATGGCTGCAGGAGATTGTGCTAAGTCATCGACCAGACTATAGTTATGGGCTGCCCTAGCATGAGGGTTATGTACATTCTGTCGTAATGACATACGAGTTATATGAGGGTTTGGTTCAGTGTTAGGGCGTGGAATCATCAATGGTTGTGAGACTGTAGCTAGAGTTGTTTCTGAGGTGGTTGGGGTAGATTCAGAGGGGACACCGTATTGACGACCATGTTTGCAGTAGAGTATCTTCTTCATTGGTAAGGAGGATATTGAGATCGGTCGAGTTTCCAGGTTGAGTGGGACCCGGGTTTTGATACTGTCCCATTTGGGGTGGAGCAGGGTGTACCTCCTATTGGGTATTCATCGCATCTTTTTGTGGAATAGGGTTTTGCAAAACGGTCAGAGGTGGCAGTTGCAAATACTGTTGGGGGGGCTGTTGAGGGGTAGGTGGCGCTGGTGGACATTGCGTGTTCATGGATTCTTTCATCCATTTGAAATCGACAATTTGGGGGAAATGGTGTGTATAATGTCCATACTCACCGCATAGAGTGCAAGGGAAGTTTTTTATGAGGTTATTGTTCTTCCCTTGTCATGGTTGATTGTTATTGGTGCCCCCTTGGGGGTTTTGGTTGCCCTGATTCTAGTTGCCCCCAACAGGGTGGTTTTGTTGGGGGTTATTTTTTCCTGGTCCCGTGTTGTTATTTTTTCAGTTTTTCCCTCTCTTCATGGCATTATTCGGTGGATGGGCCGTATTTTCCGTATTCAAATGTTCAAAAGTATGAAGCTATTGAATGGGAGAGGGTTGAACAAATTTAACGTCGACATGTGGTTGTCCTGGTGGAGGAGCAATCGGTTGTGGAGGACCAGTAAATGGAAAATATGGATTGTTTTGTGGAGACGATCCATATACATGTATGAAGTTGCAGCACTTCCACTACTGTTGATGTTATAGGCGAGGGTTGAGGGTGAACTCGTACTTGGTTGAGAGACCAGATGCATCATGAGTACCGGTGGGGGTCCACCCAATGGTGGAGGGGGAGCAAAAAGATACGACTGTAGGTGAGTGGGAGTAGGGTAATAAGACATCCCTCCATATGGTTGTGGATATTGAGGTGCACCATAAGTGGGTGATGGGTGGTCGTATGGGTTGAGATGGGTCATAGAGCCAATCAACCCATCCGCAGCGTGGGACATTCCAGGTTTATCTTGGACAAATGGTATGGGTCTCAATGCATCAGGTAACACTGTGTACAAGTAACCTGATTGAGCATAGATGAGGTCAAACTGTTTGGTCTTTTTGATGGCCTCCTCTTCTAATTGAGGAAAAGTGGATGTTACATCCTTGGCAATAATAGAGAAGAGGGATTTAAGAAACCAATCAAGACTTTGTTCTTTGGTGGTTTCCACTTTAGACAAACTACATCGTCGACGCCATTCATGAATGTGGTTGGCTATATGGATAGCAGTGGTTTCTTTGAACTCAGAGAGAAGATCTAAGCCAATATCATGACGAACTGGTAGTTGGAAAAAGGACAAAAAGGCCTTGGCCAATGATTCAAAGGTCACATGGGACCCTGATTTTTCATCCACATACCATTTGGCTGATGAACCCATGAGAGTTCTTTGAAATAACCTTAAGCGGATGGAATCATCCATGATGTTGTTTGATGAGCACCATAAGTGGAAGGTCATAACATAGTTGGTAGGATCTTCCCTTGGTTTTCCTTCAAACTTCGGAATATCTGAAGGTAGTTTGGTAGGCATATTGGGCCATGTGGGGTCATGTAAAATGGGATCATTCGTGAGTTTGGTCAAATCAGGAATGTTGACGGATGCCAAGTATGGCATAAGGAGATTTGGCGGAGGATTAGTTCTAGCCATTGTGTGAGTAGGTAATGGACCTGTCCCTTGAGGGGGATTTGGTGGGGTTGTACCTATCCCTTGAAAAGAAGGTTGACCCCCGCATCCTTATGAAGGAGAACTAATGGATGGATGTCCTTGGGAATTTGACCCAAGCAACATGGAACCAAGTTAAGTTGACCCCAAAACGATAGCACTCACAGGGGTGTGAGATGGTTGAGCTGGTGAGTTGGCAAGACTAGGGACTCCTCCTAGAATAGGAGGGAGATTCTGCAAGCGTCTAGAACGACGGGGATTTTGTGGTTCACCTATGGTTTCCTACTAGCAAAGTGAATGTGTGCAAATGGTGACAAGAAAGAAATAAATGAACAAGAGCTTTTGACCTTCACAAAATAGTATAACTCACAATTGCATGTACTCAAATGAACGTCATACATAAATCAATTATAAATAAACAAGAATGTGGATAGGTGGATTTTGTCCACGTGGGGGAACAACTAAAGCAAATGCTCGTGTCCTAAAAGATGTATCGTCCTTCCTCTCAATTAGCACTGGGCCTTCCAATAACACTCAACAATGGGGTCTAAAGCCACCGAAAGAGGAACTAGTGAAGGTTGAAGTAATCGGTTATAATGAGGGGTAGAGGGTGCATATCCCAAAAGAGCTGGCGATATTTCCGAATAGCCACACAAAATCTGATTAAGGTGCGATTGCAGCCCACAATCGCCACCTGGGTGGATATCCTAAGTTTGGCCACTAAGTACCTGGGTCAAAGTGCGACATTTAGATTTTCGGCCTCAGAAATGGATCACGGGCTAGATGCCCTCACAAGAGTTGGGTGACTCAAGGAGGGATGTGCAAAACAACCAGACCTCGGCCTTTGACCCTTAACGGGTATCTCCCTGCCTTATGGTGTAGGAACACTTGACTTGGAGGATTTAAAAGTTCCCTATTTCTCAACTTCCATTGTTTGAAAATGTGAGAACCTAATAACGGGGGTTATTTGAATTCCTACCCCCGAGATCCTGCCTAGACTAAAAAATTTCTCTTGGCACCTCCTATGGAGGAAGACTTAGTGCGTTCTTAGAAAAAAAAATTAGATGTGGTGGGCTGAGAGATAGGGGTCATGGACCAACCTCATTTGAATTAATTGGTGTGGATAATTTCCAAAGAAGAAGTGGGATCTTTCAAAATTCCTTTGGAGAAAACCTACTTCGACCTCCACTATTCTAATAGAAATTATGTGTGTGTGAAGAGTGGCTTTGTGTGCAAGAGATTGCAACATGTGGACTTCCTGTGGTCCTTACAAATCTTCTTACCTAGCTTACTATGTGTCTTTGGTACAACCTTGCAGAATATTTAAAGCCCTAAAGAACTAGCAATGTAGACATATGGGTCCTTACAAATCCTTTAAACTCCCTAAAATGTTGTTTATACTAAGAAAGCTTTGAAACTATCCTATATTTGTAGACATGTGGGCATGTATGGGCCCGTTACTTTGATCTTTAAACTTCTCTAGATTGTGATCTAAACTAAGAAAGCATTTAGAAACTGTCGTAAGTTTGCAAACATGTGGGCATGTATGGGCCCTTACAAAGCTCTAAGATGATTTCAAAAACTAAGATAAACCTTAGGGGGTCTTTTGTCCTCTCCTAAAGATTTTTTAAGGGAGATGAAATGTCCTTTTAACCATCTTTCTCATTCCCGATATCACACTAGGGTGAGGGGGAAGAGCATACTTAAGGGTCAAAATTAACTTCTAGTCCCAATTTAAGTGATCGTGTATGACAACAATAACTTCAACTTAAAATTTTACATGCCAAATGAGCCATCCATGTGGCAACAAAGAAAAACAGGAGAATAGTGATTCTTTTTACCCCCTAAATGTCTATGTTGGCTAACCTTTCTTATGGGAAAGGACTCTAAGTGGAGTGTAGTTTCCTTACAAAGTGTATGAAAATAAAAATTTGAAGGCTAGGGGCCCTCAAAACATTCATAAAAACCCTTACAATTTTGAAAAACTAGACTTATGCGTGGGTTACAGTTTTGATAGGCGCACAGAGTAATGAAGCATGTTTCGCGCACAGTACGCGTCTGTGGGCATGAAAAGCCGTGCACTTCCTGTCACGCGTCGGGGGATAAATTTCCAAGTGAAATACTCATTCCTCAGCTCTGAATTTTGACTTTGGCATGTTGGGCTAGGCCGGTTTTGGTACCTGCAAGTCAAAACAATCAAAATGAAGTGCTCTCAAGGCTCAAATAGGGAGGAATTCGATATCAATCCCCAGTATGGTTTCCAATCTATTGTGTTGGTTTTGTCACATGGGTGAGCAAAACAACAACACTTACATGTTTAGATAAGCTTGCTAAACAATACATAAGTTTGTGAGTGGGTTAGATAAACCAAAAACACATGAAAATAAAGAAATACAACTAAAAACAACTAAGAAATAAATGTTAGAAAGCTTGAGAAACTTAGAACCATGAAAATCAACAAATGACGAACATATTGCTACCAATGGATCAATAGATTAGTAGGCAAAACACTATAGAGAAAGGCAGGGACTTGTGAGTCCCCTCTTCCTCCTTGGGAGGGCTCTTGAGTTCCCTAATTGAGAGCTCTTCTCTCCTTACAACAGAAGAAATGACAAATGGTGAAGAAAAATAATGCCTATTCCCTCAAGAGGTGAGTGGAATGGCCTATTGCAATGGCATTTGAAGGCTTCAAAGAGAAAAGAGGATTCTCAAGGTAAAATTCTTGCAACATAACAATACCTTGAAGATCTTGGTTTTTTAGCACGCCCATGGCTCTTATTTATAGCATCCATTCATGGAAAAATGTAATTGGTTCATAGTGTGAACAAGGGGCCTTTTAGGGCACCCTCTAGCCCTTCACCAGCCTCCAAGCTAGATGTCGCTCAGGTATGAGTGTCAATTCGTGTTGGGGGTCGGACTAGAAGTGGTTGAGGGGCCAACAAGATCCATAAATGCGTCGTTCATAGAAGTGCACGGCTTTTCTCGTAGATAGTCGCACATTTTGCACATAGTGTGCGTTGAGGGTTGTGTTGGACCGCACATAATGCGCACTATGCGCGCGCTTCCTTTGGTGAATTTGCGCACTTTGATTTTTGACCCAATTATATAGTTTTTTGCCTTCTGATGGACTTTGGTGTTGTAGGTGGACTAATTGTTGTTGGCATTGATGTGTTTCTTCAACCATTGTGTGCAATGTTGCAGATGATTTTTCAGTGATAACACTCATAATCAAACTTTTTCAAATGATTCTAGTTGTCTAGGGATATATTAATCACTTTTGGGAATCCTTTTTCCAAGTCTACTTCTACATAGATTCTAGTACATGCAAACATCGTGGCCTTACTCTCTGATTTATCAATGTATCTACCCAAAGTATTTTTGTTGGCCACTAGGGAGGCATGGCTCCAATAATGAAGAGGGAGATGGGACAAGCGGACCTAAACAAGAAATGTTGAGGGCACATTTACTTCAATATCAAAGTCTAGTGTCCAATAATTTAAACACATCCCTCTTGGACACATGAAATGTAGCCCATTTTGTAAGATGTGATCTTAATCTTCCTTCGTTTTAAATAGAAAGGTGTAATACCAACGTCCACAAAAATAATAAGAGAGAGTACCTTAGATCATTGCCATCCAATTTTTTTTCATCCATAAATCCATGGCATTAGGAGATGGCCATAACCTAGTAATTTTTTTGATGATACCATGTTTAGTGAAGGCTAATGCTTTGAGTTGATATGCCACTAAAGGAAGATTAACAATGGGGACCCAATCCACCATCTTGATGAATTTGGAGGGAACATGCTTTAGAGGAGGCTTATTCAGCTATGCCAAAAGAGCCTGAAAAACAACAACTTCGGAGGAAGAAGGGGGAATTTACCCCTGTTGTATCCCTGACTAGGAAGGATAAACTAGTAGAAGAGGGTAACAACAAATGTGGGAGGAAGCAAGGGTTTGCATGCTAAGAGAGAATTTTGGCGAGTTCTCAATATTTTCAAAAAACTTATCTTACCCATGAAGGCTTGGATGTAGAAGGGCGTAATTTCTGAATGGAAAAAATCCTTTCGATGTTGTTGTTTTTTACTTTCTCTTTGTTGTTATTTTCCAATTATGGTGTTGTTTGTTTACTTTTCATACCTATATTTCATTCCATTTTTCTCTAAATATTCCATTTCAACTAATAAGGAATGCCACAAGTGATATCAAAGCACTTTCATGTGCCAACATGTGCTCCAATTTTAGGAAATCTTTAAGCAAGAGAAGTGGTGCCTGTCTTTAACATAGAGATCTATCATTCAACAAGTAAACATGTGATTGGGAAAGAATACACATAGAAAATATAGAAGGCATCACCTTGTTAGACACCCTCGTAACCTCTATTAGTTCCCCTTCAGGTAGTACAACATTATACTTCACCTATATACACATTTTTTCCCATGTACCTTTAGGTATATTAGAAGCACTATAGGCACCCCTGAAACCAGCCTGAATCTCGTCGACCGTCCTGATGCTACGGTACACAAAGAACAACAATTGGGGATATTACTTTCATTGTTATGATGTTTAACTCAAGCAATTTAATCACAAAAGAGATATCAAAAGTGCTCCACAATTTATTAATATCAAAACCCTTAAGTTAGGGCAACACCTTACAGTGATCCTTTTATGGAAATAATCCATTTCTGCTCACTTTCCTCTTAAGGTTGGGTAACCTCTTAATCAACTAAGATCAAAATACAATAAACTTTGTACCTCTCACAAGGCTCTATTATTATTTACATCTAACAAGATAACCCTAAACATAAGAACCTCCTAACTATCCATTGAACCTTCTTTAATAAGGACAAATTGTATTTATTCAATACCAACTAACATAGTGGGCCTTATTTAATAATAACAAACATAATGGACCTAGTCCACCTTGCATTGAATGGACTCCATTATTATTACTCTAATGGGTCCTTTGGCCCCCCATTACACCCCTAGGGAGGATCACAACACTCCACCCCCATTAGAAAAGCATTCCCCTTAACCATTGTTATTAGGAGGTACAACCATAACACCAGGGTGCCATGGATTAGTGTTGACTACAATGTCGAAGTAAGTTAGGGAAACAATCTCCCATGTACAAGTGCTAACCACCATGTTGAAGTAGTCCAACAAGCTCCACCCTAAACCTGGGTCAAAACCCTTAAGTTAGGGTAACACCATACAATGATCCTTTTATGGAAAGAATCCACTTCTGCTCACTTGCCTCTTAAGGTTGGGCAACCTCTCAATCAACTAAGCTCAAAATACAATAAACTATGTACCTCTCACAAGGCTCCATTATTATTTACATCTAACAAGATAACCCTAATCATAAGAACTTCCTAACTATCCAATGGACCTTCTTTAATAAGGACAAATTACATTTATTCAATACTAACTAACATAGTGGGCCTTATTTAATAACAACAAACACAATGGTCCTAGTCCACCTTGCATTGAATGGACTCCATTATTATTACTCTAATGAGCCCGTTGTCCCCCCATTACACCCATAGGGATAATCAGGGAGGATCACAACACTCCACCCCCCTTAGAAAAGCATTCCCCTTAACACTTGTTATTAAGAGGTACAACCATAACACCAAGGTCCCATGGATTAGTGTTGACTATAATGTCGAAGTATGTTAGGAAAACAGTCTCCCATGTACAAGTGTTAGCCACCATGCTAAAGGAGTCCAACAAGCTCCAGCTTAAACCTGGGTCCTATGTACAAGCGCTAACTGACATGCTAAAGTAGTGAATGTTCCATGTGCAAGTAACAACTACAATATTGAAACAATCTAAGGAGCACATCCATAAACCGAAGTCCCATGTCCAAGAGCTCATGTTGACTCCCCACTATATATACCTAAGCTCAATAATCGGTTTAAGAATGTTGCTCCAAATGCCTAAAATGATCGTGTGGATCCAAATACATAGATCTAGTTATATCCAAAACATTGTCCACATAAGTGCAAGAGGTTGTGTTGAGAGAAAAACTATGATGTTTTCTTCAAAACACCTCGAACCTCGTAAGGATGAGCGAGGTAGACGAGAATAATACCCTATGCTTTAAGCCTTATATTATTATGTAAATTTCATATTCATGAATTTTCAACATATAATTTTATAGTTTTATAAATTTATAGTTTCCTTCAAAACAAATCCAAATAAATAAAAATATATACAAAGTGGTATTAAAAATGGTAATAATATAATTACATAGTTGAAATAATTAACATAAAAGAAAATGTAAAAGAAAAAAAAATAACATGGCAATAAGTAAAGAAAATAATATTATTACTTCAAACCATGAATAAAATCAGCGATGAAAGTAATCCAATGATCTTTATTGATTCATATTTTAGTTTTGTAGATAGAATAACTTTTTCAAATTCATGCAAGAATTTGAACTAGAAGAACTATGGAAGCTTAAGATGTAATTTGAATCATATAAAAGCAACCAAGTACAATAAAAGGAAAATGATTCCACAATTTGGCTCAGACCACTTCAAGCATTGTGTAACCCATAATTTAAAATC
>ML781325.1:638635-667596 GCA_009831015.1 Picea engelmannii | reverse complement strand
TCATTGATCCTACTTCCTCTCCTATGTGTGTGTGTGTCACTTGAAAAATCTCCTAGTGGGACCCTTGGCTATCATACATAATATGGTAAACAATTAGGAAAAATGACGCAATGGCATTTATTAATGAGCTTGAATTTTTTTTATAGTTTTTTAGAAATCAGTTGGGCCACATATAGGGTCAACGGGTTGGATGTGGATCTAGAAGACACATTACTACTGGAGAAAAGGCAAGTCGTAAATTTGTAGTCATAATTGGCTCTTGACTTCTTGCAACAATGTTCTCTGCATAGGGTGGAGTAGAATCATCAAATAGATGGTGGAAGTAGTCAATCAACCTCCTCAACTCAAATCTCTTTCCCATGAGGTAGTGCCTCCACATCTTCAGGGCATGCACTATAGATGCCAACTCCAAATCATGAGTTGCATAACGTCTTTCACGTTCCTTCAACTTCCTTGATTCATAACACACCACATAGCCATTATGACTAAGGACTCCACCCAGTCCTTCTTTACATGCATCAGTGCATGCAACAAAGTCTGTAGTTGGATCAACAATCCTCAATATTGGAGCACTTGTTAATAAATGTTTCAAGTATTAAAAACTTCTTTCACAATCCCGTGTCCATTCAAATCTCACATCCTTCTTTTGCAAGGAAGTGATTGAATGTGCAATCCTTGAGAATCCCTCAATGAATCTTCTATAGTAACCTGCAAGGCCCATGAATGACCTCACTTCCAAGACATTTCTTGTTTTTGGCCAACTTTTAATGGCTCTTATCTTTTATGGATCTATTGTTACCCCCTCCTTGGAGATGATATGACCCAAGTAATGTATTTGCTTATGGTAAAATGAACACTTGCTCAATTTGGGATACAATTGATGCTCCCTCAATACCCGTAACACCATTCTCGAGTGCTTCTCATGCTGTTCTTCAGACTTAGAATATATAAGAATTCCATCCAAGAAGACAATGCCAAACTTGTCCAAGTATTTCCTGAATACGCCATTCATGTGACACATGAAGACAATTAGTGCATTTGTTAATCCAACTGGAACCACGGTGAACTCATAGTGGCCATACCTTATTCTGAAAGCAGTCTTGCTAATGTCTTATTCTTTAATTCTTACCTGATGATAACCTAACCTGAGGTCAATCTTGGAGAATATTAATATTTCTTAATCCTGTATTAATATTTCTTAAAAAGTGTAAAGTAAGAATATAATATTATATCCAAAGTCCCGGGGAGGGGACAAGTGGCTAAAGGCAGTTCTCAGCACAACAAGTGTCAAGTTGGGAACATGGAGTCAAATGGCTTGGACTTGGTCCATTCGGGCACCCAATGATGGAGGGGGAAATTCCACCATCACAATCCTTGAGAATCCATAAATGAATCTTATGTAGTAACCTGCAAGGCCTATGAATGACCTCACTTCCGAGACATTTCTTAGTGTTGGCCAACTTTTAATGGCTGTTATCTTTTATGGATCTATTGTTATCCCCTCCTTGGAGATGATACAACCCAAGTAATGTATTTGCTTCTGGTAAAATGAGCACTTGCTCAATTTGGAATACAATTGATGCTCCCTCAATACCCGTAACACCATTCTCAAGTGTTGCTCATGCTCTTCTTCATATTTAGAATATATAAGAATGTCATCCAAGAAGACAATGACAAACTTGTCCAAGTAATTCTTGAATACGCCATGCATGAGACACATGAAGACAACTGATGCATTTGTTAATCCAAATGGAACCATGATGAACTCATAGTGGCCATACCTTGTTCTGAAAGCAGTCTTGCTAATGTCTTCTTCTTTAATTCTTACCCAATGATAGCCTGACCTGAGGTCAATCTTGGAGAATATTAATATTTCTTAAAAAGTGTAAAGTAAGGATATGATATTATATCCTAAGTCCTGGGGAGGGGACAAGTGGTTAAAAGCAGTTCTCAACATGACAAGTGTCAAGTTGGGAATATGTTGTGGATAGAAGGCAGTTCTCAACCCAACAGGTGTCAAGTTGGGAACATGTAGTCAAATGGCTCGGTCTTGGTCCATTCGGGCACCCAATGATGGAGGGGGGGATTCGACCATCACACGGGGGTAGGGGAGTCGATTGTTCTGCCATGGAGCGAATTGTTCTGTCATGACCCAACTATTATGTGAGTAATTTCGTTGATGTTGTCATGAGGCGATTGTTCAAGTTGTAAGTCCAACATAAGTAATTTCGTTGATGTTTTAAGGCCAACAAAAGTTCCCTTAAGTTGGAAAATTGTTCAGAGTTGGCAACACGGTTTTGTGGGCCATTTGAAATCATGGAAAGGATTGGGCCTATAAAATATATGCTTGCCTTACCTGCATCAATGCATATTCATAATGTATTCCATGTATCCTTGCTTAAAAGATATATACCTAATACTAATCATGTTATTGATTGGAATGTGATTCAGGTGGAGCAAGAAGGTGGTTTTCAAGTGCATCTGGTGTGCATATTGGATCAGAAGATCAAGCAGCTCCAGAATCGAGCCATAGGGATAGTAAAGGTCCAATAGACCTGGTATGGTCCCGAGGATGCAACTTGGGAGCATGAAGATGCTATGCGAGCAGAATACCCGCACCTTTTTTAGATTTTTGAAATCTTGATTGTACATGTGTATATGTTGCACTGAGACAGTGCATAAATAAGGGGGAGGGGATTGTAATACCCCTAGTTTGATCCCCAAGTGTAAATATCAATGTATTCATACTTTACTTATAAGTTGGTGAGATGAAGTAATTGCTTATTGATTTGGTTTTGCGCGCATTAAGTTAGTGTGCGTTAGACGTGGTTTACACCTGTCATGATATCTTTGACTTGAGATCTTTGGAGGGCGTACCCTTTTGTTTTGCAGGACCTTGTTGGTGGACAGTTTTGGAGGAGCAAGCCTAGCTTAGGCTTCCATGGGGCTTGAAGCTCACAGGTTGGATGCCAAGGGCCCACATGCCGGATCACGATGACTTGCCTTTTGAGGCCTAGCCATGCATCTACTACCCCAACGACTTCTTCAAAGTGCCAAAACATCTCCTAAAGGGGTGATGTCACCTTGTTCTAGGGTTTCTTTTGTGTAAAAGTCAATTTTAAGATGAATTGCTTAATATTATTTTGAGGCAAGGCATAAGATAGGGGTTGTGGACCCCTTATCTTATGTTTTACTCTTGCTAAGTGGACAAACTATGTAATAGACATTTTGTATAAATAGAGATCATGAAATCACATTTTGAATCATAACTCTCCCATTGTGAAGAGTTAAGAACTGGAATTTTCGCTACCTTTAAGCTTTTTGTTCTCTTGTGCTATGGTATGGTGCTTTCTTTGGTTATGGACTACATGATGATGATGCACTAGCTCTTGGAGGTCTTTTCTAGCTATTGTGGTGGTTTATCTTGGCATGTTATGGTTTATCTTGATGCTATTTGGATTGATAAGACATTTTACTTATTGCTATCATTTGTAATTCAAGCTCAAGGCTGCTTTTGCCAAGGCTAGGTAGGAAGTATAAGTGCATACACCCCTAATTTAGCTCCACCATAATTTTAGGCATAGAATTATTGTTTGCAAGGGTTTGCTAAGGAAGTATAAGGATATACACCCCTTAGTTTAAACCCTAGCTAGGTTGCTTGCCTTGGGGAATAAGAGGATTTATACCCCCAAGGAAGTAGTAGCTCTAGCTCTTTACTTTTGACCCCATTAACCCATTAATCAGAGGCACTAGTATTTGCATTGGAGAAATAAAGCATTGCATTGGTAGATGTGAAAAGTTGAAGTTTTGAAATTCTCTCACTTGGATATTGTTCCTTGAGCCCTAGGCTATCTTGCCTCAATGAGGTGTCCTCTTTCACCCACTAAAACTTGTTGTTGTAATAAAACTAACCTACAACCATTAGGGATGCATAAATCTAACCCTCTAACCCTAGATAACTCTTAAACTAACCCTAGAAATTGGCTATAACTTTGCCTAACAAAGTACTAACCTAGTCACACTTTTGGGGCTAGTTTGAGGTGATTTTCATTGGCTGAATTTTCTGTTATAAGGCTTGGTTTGCTACAGCCATAAGGCTGATAAATATCACTGTAGTAAGCTTTTTGTGACAACCTTGCTTTCATGCTAAAGTCTTGCTCTTTCATTCTAGAGTTAAATTGGTCTTTACTAGCTTGTCTCTTGCTTATTTAACTAGACTTTTAGCACTTGTTTTGCAACTCTTATTATCTTTTATATGCTTACATATACCAATGATTATTGATGCAATTAGGGACAACAAGCTTAACTTGCTTGTCCACCTAACATACTGCATTGTATACTTATTTTTCATTATGTCTCGGGCATGTATCTTCCTCTTGGCAGGTCAGTCAAAGTATTGGAAACCCTAAGCCTTTCCCAAGACTCATTACCAAGTTCCCTTTACCATCTATAATTGACCTTTAAGGGGAATCCATGCATACATCTCATTTTCCATCTCAATCCTCCCTAGGGTCACCGAGATTCCCCCCTTGAGGTGACTACCCCACCTCTAAAGTGACGGAAACACCTGCCTAAGGTGACAATGGGTAGGTGTTCTCTAAGTTGTTGCCAATTCGTGGTTGGGTTGGGCTTTTCCCAACCTACAACTTGTGTGATAACAAGAACCACCCTATATAACTCTGTATCAACTCCCTCATTAGTTAACTAATACAAGTAGTTGGGTAAATATTTTGATAAATAATTTTTTCAAAAGGCCATTCTAGGTTGACTTTGATTTGTTAGCTAAGGGTTAATAATGAGATGGTAGCTTGACTTCAATAACCAAGTGTTGACAAGGGAGATGGATGAAGGGTTGACTTCACTTAACTCTTCATTAGATAAAGTTCCCAAGGTTGTTTGTTGAGGGTTGACACAACCCATGTGTTTCCTATCTTTTTCCTCCTAAGCTAATGAATACATGTTGTTAAGTAAATACTTTGATAAACAAGGTGGTTTTTTAAGGCCCTTTTTAGGTTGATTACATTTTGTTAACTATTGCTAAGGAGATAAAGGTTTGACTTTGTTACACAAGGGTTGATAAGAATCTTATATGCAGGGCTGATTTTATATTAAAAGGGTTGATAAGGACCTTACTGGATAGGTTTATTAGGACCATACTATGTGGGCAAGACCTCGTCGCTTGCCTGAAAGGACCCTTTATAGAGATTCAGTAGATATTTTAGTGAGGACCTTTTGATTGAGTTTGAAGTTCTCAATGCACTATAAATTGTACCATAATCTGTTAAGTTTTGAGCTATTATTAGGTTTCTTTTCAATTTACTAGATAACAATAGCATAGGTAGGATCACTAAGAGAAACACAATCACAAGATACACATCATTTATCCTGGGAAACCCTCATGGGGGAGAAAACCCAAAAAAAACTTCCTTAATATAGATAGCCAATACAATGCCAAGACAATAAACCAAAACACTAGAGAATATCCAGCACTGAGCAATGCGCCTCTCTCTTCCTTCTTCTCCCAACTGCAGCCCTCCAGACTTCCGCACTTGATGAGTGAGAAAATAAGGTGCTGGCTTCCTTTATTTATACAAACTAGCAGGTGCTGGAAAGGTGTCTCTTCACTGGGTAGGGCCGACTTGTCTTCTTAGTGGTTAAAACCACTTTAATTAGTCTGGGGGCCGACTTCTCAATTTGCATAATATATTTAGGGTTTGACCAATCCACAAAAGGGGATTTGGTCAATTACAATGCCCAACATGATCAATCCACAAAAGGGGATTGATATAATTAACAATGACTCAATAAATAAATAGATTACTCTTTGCAGTTACAATATTTCAACACTCCCCCTTAACGAGAAGGGTATTCTATGACATCATCAAGAGAGAGAGAGGGAAACAACATCAACAACATCTGGAACACTGACTGACATATCTATAAATCATCGAATGTTTTTCTCATCATCATCGTTCACGACATGGAGCTGGAGTAGCATCATCATCCTCATCAACATGAGGCTAAAGTAAAATCATCATCATCTTTAGCGTGAGTCTATAGTAACATCATCATCTTCTTTAGCATGAGGCTAAATTAATATCATCAACATTTTTAGCATGAGGCCAAAGTAACATCATCATCTTCTACATTAGAGCTGAAATAACATCATCATCTTCTACATTAGAGCTAAAATAACATCATCATCATCAACTTCAAGAAGAAGCTGAAGTGGCATCATCATCATCATCTTCAGCAAGAAGATGAATTGGCATCATCATCATTTGCATCAACATGGATTAGTATAACACTAATACATCATCATCATCAATAACAACACGAGGCTAATACAACATCACGGCATGAAGGTTGGAGCAACAATATCATCACAACATGAAGGCTGGAGTATCAACATAATCACAACATGAAGGTTGGAACCACATCAACATCAACACTAAGTTGGAAATCTTCAACATGAGACTGGAACCACATCAACATCAACATGAAGCTGAAAATCTTCAGCACAAGGCTGGAACCACATCAACATTAGCACGAAGCTGGAAATCTTCAACACAAGGCTAGCATCTCAACAACATTAGCACGAAGCTAGAAATCTTCAGCACAAGGCTATAATCTCAACAACATCAACACAAAGCTGGAAATATTCAACACTAGGCTGGCATCACAACAACATCAACACGAAACTGGAAATCTTCAGCACTAGGATAGCATCACAACAACATCGGCACGAAGCTGGAAATCTTCAGCACAAGGCTAGAATCTCAACAACATCAACACGAAGCTGGAAATATTCATCATTAGGCTGGCATCACAACAACATCAACACGAAGCTGGAAATCTTTAGTACTGGGCTGGCATCACAACAACATCAACACGAAGCTGGAAATCTTCAGCACAAGGCTGACATCTCAACAACATCAACACAAAGCTGGAAATCTTAAGCACTAAGCTGGCATCAACACTACTTCCCCTTTTGAGGGAGGTCCTTTCGGACTACACCAAGCTTGTCAACACATCAACTTTTCATTCGTGCCAACATAATGGAGATTTATGGCTCCTCTCTACAACATATCACGAATGAAGTGATACTAGATCTCTATGTGCTTCAACTCATCATGGAACACATCATCTTTATACAAATCTGGTTATCACATAGGATCACAGTGGCTTCCATCTCCAGATCAAATAGATATGTCATCAACATCCGAAGCTATACGGATTCACAATTTGGCGAAACATGCAACAATGTATTCCACTTCTGTCGTGCTGGGAGTAATGTTGGATTGCTCCCTACTCTGACATGAGATCATGGCTGACCCCAGACTGAAACAACATCTTGAAGTGCTCTTTCTATCAAAAACACTTCCAGCTCAATCTGAATCAATATATCCATACAATCTGAAGTCATGATCTCTAGTATATTAGAGACCAAAATCCAATGTACCCTTAAGGTATCTCGTCACATGTTTTGCATCATCAAGGTGAACACATCTGGGTTCTACCAGATATTGACTAAAGGAAAAACATATATCTGGCCTGGTATTCGTCAGATACATCACCGAACCAATAATCTGTCTGTATAGAGTAGGATCAACCAATTTTGATGAAGTGTCTGCCAGGAGCTTCAACTTCGTTTGCATGGGTGTGTACATGGATTTACATTCCAACATGTTTAAACCTCTTCATTATTTCAATTGCATACTTCCCTTGGTTAAGGAAGATCTTCTCTGGGCTCTCCCAAACTTCAAGACCTAAGAGATAAAGCATTAGGTATTTCATCAAACTCTGTAGTGAGCTTATTCTACAATTTGAGATGAGATTTTCTTCATCTTGTCAAGAATACATCATCTACATATAGTAGTAACATTACTGACTCATAATTCATGACCTTTAGGTAAAGGTTAGATTCAACTTTACTCTTGGCAAAGCCCAAGCTCTTCAAGAAACTGTCAATTCTGCCATATCAAGCTCTATGAGCTTGCTTCAACCTATATAGGTCCTTCTTCAACCTGTAGACCCGAGTCTTTCTATCTTCAACTTCAAACCAAATTTTCACATCACATTGTACCAATCTGGTACACTTGCTCAGTTGCAACTCAATTTGCAGAATCATGTGCTAGCTCTATGTGCTCTCTGCAAAGCACCATCTGTCTCACTGCCTGAGAGTATGTCCTCTCCTCTTTCTGTAACTGTTCCTTCTAGAACTGGGACTTTGCACCTGCAGTTGCTTTGAAGTTGAGAATGGTTACTCCATTCTTACTGTGACTACTGAAGTCAGAGAGTAACTCCTCTACTCCATCATGGCAACAAATTCATCTGAAACTAAGAGTGGCTCAATAACTGATACTGAATGTAGCTCTTCTTCTTTCATGGAGGTAACTTTATCTTTTATTGTATTCATGTCTCTATGACCCAACTAATGTACTACACCAACTGCCACTCAATTTTAAATATGGGGATTGCTCCCCCTGTAACTCATACTATATATGAATCATGGTTGTTCGGGTTGTCTTCATGAATACTGGAACTATTTCTTCGATCACTGGAGTAAGTGTCTCGTCATAGTCTTCTCCCTCTTGCTGGGAGAATCCTCTGGACACACATCATGCTTTTTACATCTGCAACATGATTGATCTGTTAGATCAATCTTGGAAGTCAATACTTACTTCTCTTCTAGTCTCATGGAAAAATCCATATCCTAGTCTTTCTGACTGGCTTCCTTCTCTGTCACTGGAACAAGGGAATCTTCCCAGGAGATTTCATATCTTCTACGAGTCTTTGAAGTTGAGATCTAGTCTTCTCGTGGCATCTGTCTCCCAGTCTTGAAAGTTGTCTCTTCATCTAATCCTTTATGAGATCATGCTTACTCTCGATTTCTTCTGAGTCTACGAGGACTTCATCATCTCTTATGGGGTATACTTGGTGTTGAATACAAAGTCTAAATATGAAAGGCTGAGTCAAACTTCAAACGAGTTCTGCTTCCCGTCA
The DNA here is from genome assembly GCA_009831015.1 of Picea engelmannii. Taxonomy (NCBI): domain Eukaryota; kingdom Viridiplantae; phylum Streptophyta; class Pinopsida; order Pinales; family Pinaceae; genus Picea; species Picea engelmannii. Next base: position 658,590 of record ML781325.1, on the reverse strand, counting down.
AGGTGGCTTCATTATCCTTTGACCAAGTCTTCTGTGAGTTCTTGTTTTAATGTTCGATCATCTTTGGAGCCTTCTGCTCCTTACAATCAATCTCCATACGAGATACTCCAGATCTCAAAAGATAACTTCTTCTTCATCTTCTTTGGTACATGAATGTATATGGTCATGTACATAGTCTGCTTCATGTCTAATCTAATATGTTGCCTTCTGCAACCTTCACTATAGCTTCCTCAGGGTTATCACTTGTGACTTGAAACAAGGTCAACAAAACAACGAGTAAGAATAATACTCTTATAGTAGTAAATAAAACAATAGCACGAATAATCATCACAATATCTCCTTTAAAGCTATCACTTCTGATCTGTCTGAAGCAAAGATCAAAAGTAAGAAATACAATACGAAATGAGGTCAACACTCTTCTAGTGTTGTGATCAAACATTCATCCATGGCAACTTGGAACCAACACAAGAAGTTTCTCCTAGAGGAGATGTTAGTTGTATCTGGTAAATGATTACATTAAGCATTTATCTCAATATGCTCACATGCTACCAAGTATAATACTTTTCAAAGACTGCTACCTCAACTACAATGTTTACTTGTAAAGGGGTAGTTATCAACTTGTCATTTGCAACTTTTAATCTTATCAACTTAATTAATCAAACTTGGAACCTGGAGCCTTGTCCTCAAGAATGAGTGTGTCGTTTTTCTTCCAAGTCTCCTTCACTCAAGATGACAAGTGCTTTCTTCAACCTGTCTTCTGTACTAAGACAATATGCTATCTCGACAGAAGGTTGGGTTAGAGAATAAACTCTATGATCTCAATTTTAATCCATCTAATACTTTGACTTAAATTTTGACCAAAGGTTAGTATGACGATCATAACTTCAACATGCAACCTAGATCAAAATAATGTCATAACAAATAGATGCGTATCATAATAATCAAACCCAGGTTGCATTATTCCTCTGAATGTGTTGGATCTTGAGATCCTTCTGGATCTATGGCAAGAGATCCCTTCTCTTGCAAATACCCTTTAAAGCTTAACAATTGAAACATATGTGAATACATACCTCTGATAGTATTTGTAGGTAGTGGCACCATCTGGTAGCAACAATAATAATTACCAACTCCTAAAAACTTCAAGGGTGACTGCAACTGGTATTGCAGATGATACTTCAACTGATACTGCAGCTGCAATTGATACTGCAACTGCAACTACAACTTAGGGTTTTATGAGGAAACCTTAATTTTTCCAATTTCAAATTTTGAAATTCTGATCCAAGGGCTAGATGCGCTGAGCTGAGGCGAGTAAGCTGGTGCAGTCAGATTTATGAAAATCAAAATTTCACCCCTTGAAACTGAGCTTGTGGAAATCTGGACTGGTATTGGTACTGGTTTCTTGGTTTTCTGGTACTTCTGGTACTAGTGAAAACTAGGGTTTCACTTTCTGAGAGTTTTGTCCACTGAAAAGGTGCGCTCAAGGTGCCAAAGAGTTCCCTAGGCTAGGGCACACTTTTCTAGATGGTTTTTAGGCTGATATTCTTCTTCAACAAAAGCCCTAATTTTCTTGTACGACAAGAGTGACGTTTTTCTTTATCCAGTGAAAGATGCTCTCTTCAACTTAGCTTTGATACCATGTTAAGTTTTGAGCTATTATTAGGTTTCTTTTCAATTTACTATATAACAATAGCATAGGTAGGATCACTAAGAGAAACACAATCACACGATACACAACATTTATCCCGGGAAACCCTCATGGGGGAGAAAGCCCAACAAAAAATTCCTTAATATAGATAGCTAATACAATGCCAATGCAATAAACCAAAACACTAGAGAATATCCAACACTGAGCAATGCGCCTCTCTCTTCCTTCTTCTCCCAACTGCAACTCTCCAGATTTGTGCACTTGATGAGTGAATGAGTGAGTGAACAAATGAGGCATTGGCTTCCTTTATTTATACAATCTAGCAGGTGTTGGAAAGGTGTCTCTTCACTGGGTAGGGCCGACTTGTCTTATTAGTGGTTAAAACCACTTTAATTAGCCTGGGGGCTGACTTCTCAATTTGCATAATATATTTAGGGTTTGACCAATCCACAAAAGGGGATTTGGTCAATTACAATGCTCGACATGATCAATCTACAAAAGGGGATTGATCTAATTAATAATGACTCAATAAACAAATAGAATACTCTTTGCAGTTACAATATTTCAACATAATCTAGTTCAAAGGTTATCCCAAAATGCACTCTAGGTAGATAGATCGTAGTTGCTCACTTGGATGTAGTGACGGTAAGGTCATCACTTACTTCTTGTTTGCAACATTCTCACTAGCTCAAGTAAGGCAATCATGAGCTTTGGTAATTGAATCTCTATCTAAAGTAGAGAAGTTTGTAATTGGATCATTTAATGTCAAATCTTGACTTCAACTTGAATATTGCATTTGTCTTATGATAAAAATGCTCGGAATGATTCAATTTTCGATTGTGAGTTTGGTTTGATGTTATATAACACACAACTTTCAAGGTAGAAATGTAGAGAACACTCTGTAGATACAATATTGTACAAATGAGATTCATTCTTTAGAATTACTTCCATTGAGTCCCTGAATCAGATTTGGCCCAAGATTACCCATTCACAATATCCCAGGGTTCATCATATTTAGAAGGTATCACTTGGTAGGTTTCCACACCAATGCTTAATTCGATCAAGTTTGCAGTGTCCACCAATTCCACCATAGCTCCTTCTCATAGAACATGATCATACTTTAATTTCATCCTATTGTGCAATATCTAACAACATTATTCATTATATATTTGTTCAATATTGGGTGGGAGAAAATCCTCCCCTGCTCTTCGTCACTTGCCATCTCTATCTCTACCCTAATAGAATATGACTAGAAACCATTATATTCTTTCTATGTTTTCAATGCAATATTATTATTCTCTCTCAATCAAATCATAATAGCGAGTGAACCAATTGACATTAGTTGACCCTTACTTCTCTTTTCTTTCCCTTAAAGGAATCTACATTCAAGCAATGTGGCATTGCAATTATAATTTGGATTGCGCCATTGAATCTGATCCATGCTACAATAAAAACTATGCATCTCACACTAATGAAAAAAAGAGTTATATTCCATTGAGCTTACTAGTTCAAAGGTTAAACCATGACACTTGCAATGCAATGGTCATCTACTCAATCCCACCCGTGCCATCTCTTCAGATGCATTCTTCATTCATCGGAGACCTTGTTACCTCTTGAAATTCCTTTAACTCAATTATCTCCTACCAACTTTCTTCCTCTATCACACTTTCTATGGTTTTTGAGAATTTGCCAACCACATCATATTTATTCTTTATTCAATCAACCTTAGTTATGATCTCTTAAGACACTCTTCAAAAGCAAAGCAAAGCATTGAACATAATCAATTTTTTTCTACTCCGCCAACCACTACAAAATCACCTCTTCCCCCAAAAAAAACTAAAACTTATACATGGTCTAACTACTTATTTATGTCTCTAAATAATTTGAACATTGACCCTAAAATCCCACCACTTCATCATAAAAACCACCACCCTCTTGAATTCCATTCCTCTTTCTACTTGCATCATAAAAACCACCACCCTATTGAATTCCAATCCTCTTTGTTCATTGGAAAGAAAAGATTGAGGTAATAGTGGCATTTAGTTGGTTTGATCGATGGTCTACCCCAATCATGGTTAAAAAGAATACTTTAATAAGATTAAGATGTTCGTAGCGACATTAGATTTAGTGTTTTGGTTAACGATGGACATGATACTTTGCATACATTTCCATTCATGGAAAGAAAACATCAATGTTATTAAGGATCCGCATGCATTAAAAAGAGGTTCCGACGTTTATGATTATATATATCGCAGCCATCTAGGAGGAGCTATGGATTTATTTAGACCTGCCTGAACCAGCCCTTTGAACTTGGTGATCCTATGTATTTTAACATGGGCGGTAGCAGTATTCCATTTGATTCCTTCTTGCCTCGGAGAAGACTTTGAATAGATCAAAAGGGCAAAATATCCACATTGGAAGTTCTGGGCTGGAGAATGGAGGCCAAATTAATCTTTACTGTCTCATGCCTGGCAGCAGTTTCATTGGCTGTATTTGTGTATGCGATTCATCACAATAAGAAAAATACTCGGGGCCCAAGCGCAGATGAGAAACCTCAAAGGAAGTTCAAGCGCATTCTGGCTGACAACTCCCACTCCCCTTTTGTACACTTTCAACCCCAGCGAGAACAAAATGGAGGCAAACCCACTTTTCTTTTTTATTTTTTTATTTTGTTCGTAAAATCTGTATCTTCCATTGGAGTAGTTTGGTAGACTTCTAAGCCAATGCTTTTCAGTTTTAAATACAGAATGTACCTCAAGCACGAACTGCAGTGACAGAATGTACCTCAAGCACGAACTGCAGTGACAGCTGGGGATTTTTTCTTTTGAATAAAAATAGGTCTATATATGTATGTATGTTCAGTTAGAAGTTAGAAGAAGGTCAGAACAGAGAGGGGTTTCATCATGTTTATTGCATTCCTTCATAAAAACTTTTGGGTACTCTATTTAGTTCTGTGCATGCTTGCTGGCAGCTTTTGCAATAAACTTTGCATAGATCATATTCTCTATTTCTCACAAATGTAATGGACCTTCAGCTTTCTGTCAGACTCCATGGCCAACATTTTTTTGGGTTCTTCAAACATATATAATAATAACAATCGATAAGTCTCAGCTAATTTCCAAGGAACGAAAGAGTGCGTGTTTAGATTGCTAATGAAGTATAATGAGGGTAGAAAAATCCGAGGTAGGAGATTGTCCCTTTCAATCGCTTGGAATTTCGGGGCATGTTGGCAAGTAGTTCATATTGCAGTTGTTACTCCAGATTTTTCTTCTCTGGGTAGCGTCTGCTCTGCTCAAACGTTGAGCCAACTGATTGACAGATCATCAACAGCTATGCCACGAAGAGGGATGCCCAGCCGACTTATGTCACGAGTAAATGCCTGCTTTTCATGTGTGTCCGACTTATGTTCGTTTACATTGCTCTGGTCTCTTGTTTGTGTTCTATCCTACTGCCAAATCTCAAGTCTCCAAAGGGATGTTGACTTTGTTTTGAACCAATTGTTAGATAATGCACATACACAATTGCAGATTTCTTGTAGAGAGAGAAAATAGAGAGATTGTACTTGATTGTATTCAATATGGTGAATGCCAGGAAATAAAAAGAAACAATGTCTCATACATCCCATACAACCATATTATTATATTAAGCTATAACTTAACCTAATAAAAACTTTAACATTATTAATGACACAAGACTTAATTAACTTAAGTCACTTTCTCACAACTTAATTTTATTATTAAACTGTAATAGTACATTCAGATACAACCATTATAATAAGGTAACTTTAACACCTTCCCTTAATGGTCATATGGAAACTGAATGTTTGTCCCAAATACAAACTTACATGGACCGAGCTTGTTGAAGCAAATGTACACAACCCGCCTCTGAGTTGTGTAACTGATCAACAACTGGAAACTATAACATGGATCTGCCTGTTGGAAATCCTCCAAACTGTTATCCATCATTTCACATCACAAGCCTCTCTAACATGAACTCCCAAAAACAAATTACGAAGCTACTGCAAAAAGAGAAGTAACGCTGAATACAAAACATGTAACCAACATTGTTGATGCAGAGAAACTCATTTTGCCAACCACCTGATCAACCATTGACTCTTCTGCTGGACGAGAGTCAATGTTGGGTGAAATTTTTTGCCTACCTACTGCAGATGTAGTCATTGATTTCAACTCCGAAAGGCTGCTAATTCTACACCTAAGTACTAAAATATTTCAAACCTTAGAAACCAAGCCTCTTGGGCATGCCATAACTTTTAGAGACACTCGTCCACACTCGCAAATTGTACCTCTTTTGGTTGGTCCACACTTGCAAATTGCACCCCTTGTAGCTGATCCACACCTGCAACCGTCCAGCCAAATTGCATTGGCTCTTCCTTGGAAACAGATAGTTTCATTGAATGCTTTCCTCAACTCATCCTTATCATCATTTTCATTAGCTTGGGATATGACATTTGAATCAACAAACAAATCTACAGCCAATAAATTAATAAAACCATGCTGAACACACTGCTCACCTTCTCTTTCCAGCCTTCAACTTGCTCCTCCATCATTGGATTGTGGAAGGTCCTCTTCCTTTACATCTTCCAGCTTGTCCTTGTCTATTTGACCATCCGAACCAAGAGCTTTTCCTACTTCTCTTGCTTCCTATCCTATCCGCACAACATCACACATCATGACTGCCCAACATTCTACACTCATCATCCTTACATATGAACTGATTTTTCAGCTTGAAAACAACCACCATCAACTTGATTTAGATTTGATGTATTATTGATTCTCACATCCCTGCTCACGACAACTTGATTTGTACAGTGCTCCAAAAATTTATATCTCTTTGCTTAGAATATCCAACAAGCAACAAATTCTACTTGAGGCTCTTATCATACCGTAAAAATAATTTCTTGCTTGGCTTGCTGGAAAATGGAAAATCATCTAGCTTGGGCACATCATCCACTATTTAGGTATTCCCTTTGTAATTGATGTGCCTTTCAAGGTTTAGTGGGATTTGATCCTTCACAAAATTGAAGGCAAGCCTCAAACATGGGTTTCTCAAAATATTCCTCTTGTGGGAAAAATCACCATAACAAACAATATCTTTGTTGCAAATTATATGTTTTATTCTTTTTGCCTATTTCCTTCAAGTATAGGTTACAAGCAAATAAGAATGCTTCTTGTATGCTTTCTCAGGGGAGAGCAAGGTATGTCAGCATTAGGGGTTGGGGGTGCTTCATGTGATGTGGAGTGTGTGGTGTATGGATGACCCCTAGTTGTTATGTGATGGACATGCATGTAATGATCCCATGTGAGTTTGCTTGGAACATTTGAAATTTTGTGTTTTCTGGTTGTGGTATTTTATCAAACAATTTGATATATTTGCCTTCTCAGCTGCGCTAGGATGGTTTTATAGAGTTTTGCATTACATAAATGATAGGAATATAACAAACAACAGATACACAACAAGATGCAATAAAAGTAACACAAGAAATAGCCACAAATACCTCAAATCTGTATTTTATTTAAGTATATAGCTGACCTCAATACAAGATATGGACAGATCTGGAATAGAGATGGAAGAATAATGTGAAGTGGCTGAGAATGGCTCAAGCTTCAACAACAAGGAGAGATCTAGGCTTCTATGAGCCTCCTATAGCTGCATGCAAAAGATCTACCGAACCAGGAGTGTTTCCTTACTTCAAACTGATGAATAACTAAGCAGAGTTGCGCCCTCCCTGGCTGGTGCGCACCCTAGTGTCCTGGATCTGATATTTCTGGTCTCCAATCCTCTTAAGAATGGTTGCAATCCTGTAGATCTGAAGAAAATAAGCTCATGGCAAGAGATCCCTTGATAGTTGTTGCAGATCTGAACCCTCCAACTCAATATCTCCAAAGACAGATGTGCCCTCCTTCAGAAAACTCGCACACCTGGGAGAATCAATGAATATGGCATGAAAACCCTCCACAAAATGATGAGAAAAGGCACTCTGGTGATAGCTAACACTTTTGAAGTGAAATCTCTTCCAGATCCAAGGTCCTCAAGCCCCCACGAACTCTTCTCTCATGGACAATGCGCCCTAGCTTTGCAGAAAAACCCCAAATCTATGCTTTGCTTCCATAATCTGCTTCTAAATCTGATTTGAAACTGAAGTAGAATGGTGAGGGTGGAATCTTTCACCACCTTGGCCAAACTTGGATCAGGAAAGGTGGAATATTTCACCACCGTGCTGATCTCTAGGGTTTATTTAGTCAAAATCCTCAAAACCCCCAAGTATCTTGAGCTTTCTAGCCAAGAGGCCAGACATCAAAATATCAATCAACATAATGAGAGAATAAAAGCCCCTATCTCTCTTTTATACCCCCTTTCACCTTTTTCCATTCAAGTGACTTTTAATTCATCTTTAATATTTTTTCATAAAATCACTTTATTAATTTAATAACCCTTTTTATTCCAAAAAATGATTAATTCGCCCTTATAAATTTTTTGGCCACTAAAAGTCACTTTTTATCATCCTATCCTATAGATATTTTCGTCCCGGTTCCAACGAGCTATTACACTAGGGTGTTCCTCTAAGAAACAAACTCCAAATAGCACCTTCGGTGTAATTAATTAAAATATGCTCAATAATAACCCAAAATTACGGAAATCGTCGAAATCCAATGAAACTAAGAACAAGCTGTGCGGAATGGATCTCGATGATGACTAATGTAAGTCGGGCCCCATAAACCTCCTCAAAACTGCCTGAGCTCACTATCACCCCCAATCGGCTACTCTGGCGAGCATCCCAAACTGTAACATAAGGGAATCTAAAAATGGGGACATTACAATCCTCCCTACCTGAATATTGCTTGTCCTCAAGCAATAGCTGAATCAAACTGTGTATGATTCTAGGGTCTCATATCCACCTGGGAGACATCAAGTACTTTCCCCTCAAAACATGGTCCCTCAAAGTGCTTGCACGCATGCCCCCGTAATTCTCCTGATGACTAGAACAATCATGTGCAGTAGATCCTCAATCAACTCATCAGGTAACTGCTCTACTTTGGTCTCAACTCCATCATCCATTGGACTACCAATCACTCTAATCCTTGGATCCCAAATCAAGATGTGGACTGTAATGCCCGGTAAAGTATAGTCCCGTAGGACATCAACACAAAGAGTCTCCTGAAGATCGCCAATCAATAGAGCAGGTAAATACAATATCCATCCCTCAAGGAATCTCTCACCTAAACCAGTCTCCAAACTGCCACCTCCGGTAGTATCCAGATCCCTTGCTAACCAAGAAGATGATCTATCCATGTACCTGATCCTCACCTAAGGAGACCCATCCTGCCACATAGCGTCCTGATCTCCATCTATTCTCAAATACCCCCAACAATGGAAGGAATCAATTATGCACGTCCCTGAAACTCCCATGCGCTCTAGAAGTGCACCAAACCCTGCATCAAATAAATCTGATTGTGCCATACCACGTATCACGGTGCCTTCTGAACTGTAAACCTCCGGTCGAAGTGTACTGATAGCTATGCTGTACTGTCCATGATCACTAAACTCGGCCTCCCTATCAACCCACACTGCTGCCTGTGGTGTCCCATACTCTGACAATATCCCTATGATGTCAGCCCTACTATATAGCTCTAGTACACTAGGGTCGAAAGATGCTAGCATACTCTCCCAACTTTGCCCTGAAATGAAGTTGGCCAAGGAATCATGCCCTGACTCGTGAGGCTGACATACCAAGCTTTCCCCCATATATCTCATTACATCATCCTCTAGGTCCTTCTAGGAGAATATCTCTTTGATCTGCTGACTAGTCTTGAAATGTCCAAGCTGTCTGACCATATGTACATCATGTATGGTCCTCAAGATCTCTGTCACTTCCTGTTGCGACAATACATCCTGTCAATTGACCTCATAGTCCTCATCGGAAGCATCCGTCCTACTATGCTCCTCGTTCTCATCCCGATGAGACTCTAAACCTTTGAAATATCCTATGTCCCATGGCTAAGGATACTCTCCATCACGCCCAAGGCCTCATCTGACTGTCTCGGGTGAACCTTCCCTATCCTGCTGCATGTAATGAAGTATCCTCTGTCAGGAGGTCTCTGCCTAATAACTCTCCATGTCCCATGCAACTGCCTATCTTCCCATATGCTGTTGTATACAATGAAAGTATCGGGGAATGCTAACAAAAATACGTGCAACTGTACGTAGGACTGGGAAGTGTCATATGCATTCGTCAATCCCAAAGGTTTGGCAAAAAACCCATCCACCGACATCCATGGTGAATAGTCGCCTGGACTCCACACTAATCTCATGCCATCATGTACAATGGTAGGTGACTCCACAAACTGATGGTCAATCAAACTCTCTCTATCATCACTCATATGACTGTTGCTACTGGGAATGTGATCTCCTAGGTCCTTGTATTGCTGTAAAGGAGAGGACCGCTCTCCACGAAAATTTCCATGCTCCACCAAGTATGTCTCCTACTTGCACTCCAATGCATCCCCTTGGATTCCAATGTACACCTCTGCATGCCCCCGTGGACTATCGCTCATCACTGTATGTCCCTGTATACCCATGCAAGCTCCTGTATCCTCCTGCATCACCATGTATCCTGGGTGTACTGTTGGGTCAACCTCTACATGGATGTCCTCATAACTGCCCATGGCTCTGGAATCTTCATGTGTATGTGTTTGCCCAAATGTCTCAAAGCTCCCCATGAATGGTGGTCCCTGTGACACATGAACATCCTCAAGCTTCTTCGGGTCACATCTCTCCATAATCATCAGTGATCTGGGGTACCCCTCACACTCCTCCATCAACTTGCACTCCTCTATCAAACCACCAACATCCTCTAGCGATGTAGCTAAAGGATATATCTGACTCTCTACTGAGATAGATGTAGTGGATCCCTGACTAGCCTCCTCAAGGAGCTCCTCTAATCTGGATTCCGATTCTTGAAGGGTTGTCTATGTGCCTTTCAAGAATCCCTGTGTGCTTACCAACTCATGAGGGAGTTGGTCCACCTCAGTCTCCTTCTCCTTCAGCGACCCATGATACATCTCGCCAACCTCTAGAAGGTAATCTTTATCCATAAGTAGCTGCTGGTAGTCGGTCCTCATCACAGTCACTCTCTCCCCGAGTATCCGAAAGTCCTTAATGGAAAACTCTCCATCCGAACTATCCAAAGCGTGTGTATCATCAATGTGTTTAATGGCTGCCACGATCATGTCCTCTCTGACCCTCAGCTGTCTTGCCAAATGCTGTGACTCCTGAACACTGCCTTGCTGAAGTGCTACCTCATGACTCCCGTTGCTAATGTCAACAATGGAATCCTCATCAACACACTCCTCAAGAGCTAAGGTGCCACACTGCCTACTATCCGCTGTGCTACTGAATCCCCCTATATGCCATTGTACATCATAATATACTGCTGCCTCAATCTGAACCGCCCTGTATCCTGTATTTACAGCTGTATCCTTCTGTGCACTCACTCTACTAATGTCATTTGTACCCGGATCCCATACTGATGTGTCCATATTTGTGATATGGCCATCTCGACAAACAAGGAATGCATCCCCGTCACTATAGGTCGTGTTATAGCGCAAGTTATAGGTTGGGAAAAGCCCGACCCAACCACAAAGCAAGTGCTACAACTTGGGAATCCTACACCCAATGTCACCTCGATGTAGGTCCCGCACTTCAAGGGTGACTAGGTCACTCTAGGGAGGCTATCTTGGTGACCCTAGGGGGATGGAGATGGAGATGGAGATGTTTGAAGTGAAGCCCCTATAGGTCAAGTCTAAGTGGAGTGAAAGGTGCAAAGAGATGCCTTGTAAGTCAAGTAATTGTTGCCCCACAGGTATAATACTTCTTCGGATGATTGTACCTGCCCGAGACACAAGAAAAGACACTTTGCAATGATATATGTTAGTTGGATCAACAAGTTAAGCTTGCTATCCCTAATTTGCAGCACTAGATAACAGTATATATCAGCAAGAAAATGGTACTATAAGCTGCTCAATAAATGCTAAAGATCAAGTAGAAAATGCAAGAGAAAAACTAGGAAATGACTAGCTAAACTCAAGATGAAAAAACCAATACTCTTAGCATAAAAGATAAGGCTGTTGTAAACACTTTTTTGCAGCAAATTATATCAGCCTTATGGCTGTAACATTCAATGTATTACAACAAGAAAATCAACCACTGAAATCTCTTCAAACTTTGCCAAAAAGTGCGCTGGACCAAGGAGAAAAGGTGTACAAACTTTGAGCAAAATCCAATGGTTGATAAGAGAGTTATTCAAGCAAATGAGGTAGGGTTTCTGCAACCCTAATGGCTGAAGATGCAATTTTGTAACAACGACAATACGTAGCCCCTAGATGGGGACGCCCTAGTGGCCGTGAGGTGCCCAAGGCACAAGGAATACAATCCACTTTGCAAAAAGTAAAAATGACTGAAAATCACGTTTCCCAATGCAATATTTTATTTCTCCAATGCAATAATAAATGACTAGTGCCTTTACTATTGGGTTAATGGAGTCATGAGAAGAAAGAGCTAGAGAAGCTACCTCCTTGGGGGTGTAAGCCCTTTTACTTCCCAAGGCAAGTTTCTCTAGCTAGGGTTTAAGCTAAAAGGGTGTATGCCCTTATACTTTTCTTAGCAAACCCTTGTTAAAGCAATAAGATGAAGCATAAAGTGATGAAGACTATGTTGGGGGGGTGTATGCCCTTATACTTCCCAACTAGTTCCTAGCACAATAACCTTGACTTGAAACAAATGATAGCAAGAGAGTAAAAACCATACCAATTCCAGGAAAAATGCCAAGATAATCCACCACAATAGCAAGAGATAAGCCTTCCAAGGCTAGCGCATCACTCCCATCAAACATAACATCAAGAGATAACCATAAGCAAGTGCTAAAAGAGACAATCTTCCCAAAGATAGCGAAAATTTCAGACCAATACTTCTCACAAGAGGGAGAGTTATGTTTAAAATGAGGTCTTATGATCTCTATTTATACAAAATGTAGCTAACATAGTTTGTCCACATACTTTAGGGTAAAACACAAGATTAGGGGTTAACAACCCTAATCTTGCCCCTTTTACAAAACAATATTAAACAATTCCTTTAAAATTTCACTTTTGCACAAATAAAACCCTAATTTAGGAGGACGTCACCCCTTTAGGGGACGTTTTGCCACTTTGAGGAAGTCGTTGGTGTTGTAGAAGCATGGGTAGGCCTCCAAAGGCCACATGTCAAGCATCTAAGCACTCTCATCATGGTGAAGACCCTCTCCTCCTCAAAACATCCATGTGTCAAAAGAGTGGCACCTCACCACCATGCCCTAGCCCCAAAAGCATGACGTCAAGCTAAAAAATAGGACGTTTTTCCTCTCCTAAGCAAATCGTTTGGCAAGTGAGGGCTGGGCTATGTCGTCCAAGTCATCATCAAGGCCTTCCAAGTCTGATCTCTCTCATCCGACATGCGGGCCCCTAGCATCCAACCTGCGGGCTTGTAGCCCCATGGAAGCCCAAGCTAGGCTTGTTCTCCCAAAACTATCCACCAACTAGGTCCTGCAAAGACAAATTAGCACGCCCTCCAAGGATCTCAACTCATAACATCATGATAAGTGAATCCAATCAATAAATAAGCCATCTAAGTATGTGCATCAAAGATCACTATATCAAACAATTAATAGCTCAAAGACATTATGCGACTTGTCAAGCTTGAATATGGGAGGGTTGACGAGGTGTCCTATTGGGTAGGTCTTGCCTTAGGTCAAGGAAAGTTTCCAAGAGAATCCCTCTCTAAGCCATGTAAAGTGGATGAAGTTGTTGGGGTCAAGACTCAATGGGTATAGGGCTCATGACATACAAGGGGTCGTAGTGTCTCATTCATGGGTGCCTTTGTAGAGGGCGTGTGGTACCTTTGTCCGCAATGCACTTTTTCCAAGCCCATCAATTGCCTTTTATCTTTCTTTCTTTATTTTCTATCAATATAGCATAAGGAGAGGTTGAAGGTTATTGCCTTGGCGTGGTGACCAGGTGGTGGCAGTGTCACCCACAAACACCTAATGGAAATGAGAAGGCTGGCTCGTGATGAGACCCCCTTTCTCTCAGCCATGCAACTGAGAGCCATTGCCCTGGTTTGGTGACCAAATGATGACAATGTCATACCATTAGATATCCATGGACGTGATAGGTCAGGTCGTGATGAGACCTCATATCCTTGAACTAACCTTTTAAGCATTCTTTATTATATTTTGGGTCCCCTTTACTCAAAGATAAGCGTTTTATTACTTTCTTGGGTGATCCCTGGGCGAAGCATCTGGAAGGTTTATATAAGGCTTTTATCTTTGACCCAACATCAACTCCTCTGGGCCTTCAACCCCTTCTTCCCATAGAATGAGGGACAACCCCTTCTTGGGTCAATACACCCTAAAATCCCAAGAGATAAGGAAATGGAGGGGAACAATGATGGAAAGTGGTAAGTATGGTCAGGAACGGTACAATGGCTCATTAAGGGAGTTCCCAATAGCAAACCCATCCCCAAGGAAAACCACTTACTAGGGCATAATGTCAACCACCAAGGTGAAGTAGGGCAAAAGGCATAATGTTGAAGCATATATCATGAAATCTAGAGCAATCTAAGATACAACATAATCACATGGCTTAAATATTGAAATGATGCTCACCATAATACTGACTTGTACCTCATGGAGCAAGGCCCACTGCCTTCCGGAAGCCAACTAGTGTGGTGGATGCCATTTGCAAAACTGTGACCATTTGTGGTGGTGAGTGGGTTTTCTATTTGTGCAAAAGGATAATGCTGGTCATGTAGTCTCTCGGCACTCCATATCTGCAACCTGAGGGCCTTGAGACATGATCTCCTTAGTTATCCACAAAATGGGGATAACAGGTCGGTCCCTGAAGTAAGTGCCTCATCGATTTGTCGGTCTCCACAATCTGATCTATCGATGGACTCCCCAAAAGAGGTGACTCACTCTCCCCATATTGGAAGGTATGTATATAGTCATCTGTCTCCAAGTCATGCCTCTCCTTCTGGGCCTGCAGATCTAATTGTCCCTTGTGTACAATCACTACACAAGGCTCCTCTACCACATCCTAAATGCCACTGATATCCTCATGTGTCGTGGCTAGCATAGGTGATTGAGAAGATGAGGAATGTGTCACGCTCCAGTCCATAGGAGGCTCATCATCCCCCATGCATGACTTCCTAGAAGTCATGTCAACATCCAAAGGTAGGTTACCCAACATTCGAATCGCATCATGCCTAGGTGCTGACACATCTGAGCCCTCACAAGCACCCTTGTCATCACTCTGTCCATCAGATGCGTGGGTGTCACTGGTCTCATGGGACTTCTTCTACTATTGTTCATCGTTTCAAGTGTCCATTTTTGCTGGTTGAAAAATCAAGTTTTGTTTAAAGTGGAAGAAAAGTAAAAGAACAGTAAACACTTCGACATTGATATATATGTGCTTGAAAATTTAACAGTTTCCCCATTTCCTAATGTTTGAGGGGTCACGTTTCCAGCGTGTTTTCATTTCCCCGTATCATGCAACTTAGAATTAGACATTTCTAAAAATAGAAAAGTCTAAAATAGCAATATGCTCTGGTGAAAATGCTTGGCATCATGCATTTTGAAAAGACTGTATGCAAGCATTGGAAATTTTGCTCCATCCTTTGTAACTGCACCACCTGGAAGATTCGTCTAAGATTTCTTGCACCAGGCACTGGTCAAGGGATAACAAAGAGCATAGGTGGGTACGCCACATTTTGATTCCTAACTTCATGCAATAGTCCATGGCACTTTTGATATGTGTTCATATCATATGATATACTTGGATATTCTATTTTTGCATTATATTTAGTCTCATCTTTCACCTCTAATCAATGCAAAGTTTTTATGTAAAAATCTATATTTTTTGCATTTTCTATATGCTGAATCATTGCTGGGTTGATTGGCGGGTCGTTGCCGAGTCTCCAGTCAAGTTTGATTGGTGGGCCAAAGTGAGTCATGAATCAGGTTGAGTCTGGTAACTTTGCTGTACTCTATTTTTTAGCCGGCAAATAAGAGTGTATAGCATGTATAATTCAGAGATTTTGCTGTGTCTCCTTTTGTTTGCTCTCTTTGGTTCTCTGCTTTTCGCTTGTGTGCACTTGTCATCCTCTCAGGGGCCTTATGGTTCCAAAGCCAAGATGATTATGAGTGAATGCTTGGATGATATGATAGTGGAGGCATCCCAACACCCTTTTTAGGTCATAATACCCTTTTTAGATCATAATACTCTTTAGATGTATGTTTTGAGTCTTGACCAATGGTAATGTAGCTTTTCCTAGTAGCCTTTCCATAGACATACATCTCTACTGGCTTAAGCTGTAATGCAAATCGCAAAATGACTAATACTATTACAAAGGTCGGCATGTAACACATCAATGTTTCATAGTTGCAGAATCCTCCCAAGACAGCACTTTATTTATGGGAAGACACATCGTAATGCATGTCACCCATAGATAATGCAAGAAGCAAGATTTTACTTCAAATATAAGGACTAAGAGTAATGTATTGCCTTTATCTTGTCACCAAAGGTCCAAGTATTCAGCTTCTCACGGGGCTTGACACAACTGTTCCTTATGAATGTGCTCATGTTTTAGATTGCGCTAATAGTAGCGGTGCTTCCTCCAATGATACATGTCCATCAACTTGGCATTTGTTGCCAAGTATCCTGCTATCAATAGTACAGCTCTGATATTGAGGTGGTCAATCATATTAGCTTGTTTCATTACTACTTTTTTATTTTTGATATCTTGTCCCTTATATTGGGAAGAGTATTGGGGAGGCCGATCTTTGTATCTTAATCCTTTTTCATATTAGGTCAGTGATCCTGAAGTTTTGGTTTCAGTCTTATGCTCAAAAATAATAGTGAAAATGGTGGTCCACTACTTCCAATATCTAACCTCTAAAATTAGATATGCTGAAAAATTTGCTGTGATGCAGCTTAAAAGGGAAATTATTTGTAAGCTGTATTGAATACAAAATTCAAACTACTTACATGGCTGTGGAAATGCAACCAGATACTACAACAGTTTCTCATCCATATGAAGAGCAAATTCGCCTTTTGTTAGAGCATCCTTCACAGCCTCTGAAGTTCAGTCGAGCAAGTGAGCCATTGAGCATGGAGGGACCTTATACATGGATTGATAAAAGATCTGAGCTAGAGGCACTTTCCCAATTATTATGTCTGGAGCATGTTTTCGCTGTTGATACAGAGCAACACAGTTTACGTTCATTTCTTGGTTTTACTGCTTTAGTTCAGGTTTTTAACTCTCTTTTCTGTTAGAGATCATTTTCAGATGGTAATCTTAAGCGCTCATTGTTATGAAAATTCATTTTGCTGCAGATTCTCATTTATTTTAAAATTGTTGTCTTTAATCTGAATTGTTAATTTTGCACAGATCTCAACTCAGGAGGATGATTATCTACTGGATACCATTGCCCTGCATGATGACATGTGTCTACTGCGTTCAGTCTTTGCTAACCCTGCTATTTGTAAGGTATGTTAGACATACTGGTCTGTGATGTTATGTATGCTCATATGACCATGAAAAATGCTGATAATGCATGTTTTGCATTAAGTATGTTAAAACAGTTTTCTTTCACAGGTGTGTTTTCTTCTTTCTTAGAGTACTGTTCATCAGATTTCCTTGTTGGATTTTTGTGTTATCCTAAACAGAATGTCTTGTTAGGATTTGGTTTCTGCAATCTCCGTTTGCTCATTAGAATAACACAGCAGTCAAATGTTTTGTTTGTTCTGTGAACGTTGTCGTCTTAAAATGATATCTTCCTAAGTTCTATTGGGAATCTAAACTGTTTCTGGGTTGACCTTAAGCCTTAAGAAGGATTTAGTTTGTTTTGCAGCTGCGCTCCTGTAATAGTTACCTGTTGTTGCATGTTATATGTATCTGTAATGTTTGCTACTCTATAGGCTGCCATTGCACATTTTCATGATTTTTATATTGTTGGTTTTCAGTTGCAATAGTGATAATGTGGCCCTTGATGGCATGCATTATGAGTGTCTCCTTGGTACTTTGTTGTTTTTTGCTTTGTGTCTAAAGCTCAATTGTTAGGGACAACTCATAATGCACAGTTTCATGACTTTTATGTTAGTTTTCAGTTGCAATAGTAATAATGTGGTCCTTGATAAAACGCATTATGAGTGTCTTCTTCATACTTTGCTGGTTTTTTTTTTGTGTCTAAAGATTAATTGCTAGGAACAACTATGTTTCTTTCTTAATCTCATTTGACTACACAAAATGCCATTGAACACTAATATTACCTTGAAGGGATGTGAAGGATTTACCCTTAGAGGTGTCAAAAGCCTACCTTAAATTGTACTTCCTGTATCTATCTAACAAAAGACCAGAGTGATGGGCATTATAAGGCATTGAATCATTTTTGATGCATGGCTATAAATATTTTTCCCTTGTACAATAATGTCTACATGGTTACATTTCATGCTTTGGTTTTTTTATGTTTTTTAAAATTTGTTACAACTTTGACATGCGGATCTTTCTTTATCTCGAGGCCCTTTTATTTTTTTATTAGATCATCATCACATTGTCATTGCTTAAGTGTTATAATTTCTACTTTGCATCGGTGAGTTGCTTTCCAACACCTGTTAATGTCCTCATATTTTTTTCATAATTTCCAATTTCCTTGCTCTTGCTAAGTTTAATGTTCGTTTGTCTCTTTGGTTCTCACATCCCACATGCCAGTTGGATCTACTTTGAATTTAGCAACCTTTGGATTGAATATCTTGCACAAGGTGTAGAATTCACTATTGTTTGGTTTTCAAATTGAAATTATAGTTGAAATCAAGCATTGTCTATCTAACAAAGCTAGAGATGCATACCCTCGACAAACTTGTGGCTTAGATGCAGGATTCATGCTAGTCTAGAGACTTGTGAATAGAACCCCTAAGTAAGGTTTAAGGTGATTCCCACAGGTTTCCCCTTAAAGGAAAAATGATAACGAGGAAGGGTCTCCTTAGTTTTTTTTAAAATCGTGATCTTTGTCTTCCCAAGATTCAAAGTCAACTGTGGATGATCACAAAACTGACCCAATGCATCCCATTGCCTTTTTAACCTTGGAGGAGTTAGTTAAGGGCATCGTATAGCTTGGACGTGTATTTTCGCAAGGGTGTCTACTTGTGGAAATCGTCAATAAATGTTTTCTTACCCTTCCTAGAGTTCACTTTATTAATTTATTAATAAAGGTGAACGCTTTTTATTAAAGTGACTAAGTTAAAGTCACTTAATGATTTAATTAAAAGAAAGCCATTGATCTCACGATTTAATCTTGATCGTTGAGATTAGGTAAATGGCTAAAGTAAAAAATACAAAGACAGAGAGGGTAATGGAAAAAAGATACAAGGAGAATTCATTTTCACAAGTCACGTGAGGTGAAGGAGAGAAAAAATCAGATCTGATTTTTCCAACATTGGCGATGTTGCCGTCCTTATACACACCTACTAACGTGGAGAAGTCTCCAACCCACTTGGTGTGTCCTTAGAGGCACAAGCCTAAGTCCAGACACACTGTCACCTCGATCTAGACCTCTTCCGTCTAGGCTCACTCCTAGGGAAGCCAAGGGGGGTAGACCCTACTTAACTAAATTAAGTTTTAATAAATGATCTAGGAGTTAATTTGGTTTTTATTAGGGAGACCCAACCCAATGACAAACAAACAATGCAAATGCAATTCTTTTAATGACAAGCAATCCTTTTCTTTACAATACAATAAAATAGACCAACACCTAAAATATACCCAAAGTTTGCTTATTGAGATGAACAATTAAATAAATATCTACAACATGGAATAATACATGAAATATCTACACAATAAATTAGATAGTGAAATACTTTTAGCTTTAGACAATTATTTCCCATTGAACAAGAATGCTTACAACCAAAAATAAAGAATCTCTAATACATGTATGTTAAATTTATAAGCAGTTGCGAGAGCCATTCTCCTAGAGGATGGCTAAGACTCTAGACGAGATCTAGGGCCCCCAGTGCACTCCTGGGGTGTTTGGTCTGGGACCAAACAGTCAGTGCCATGACAAAAGACCCTTGTTAGGGCCCCCAGTATACGACTGGGGTTTTTGGTCTGGGACCAAGCAGATAAAAGCCCCTAGATATGTCTAGGGCCCCTGGACATGGTCTAGGGTACCCATGCCTGGGGCATGGGTTTCTTGGTCTGGGACCAA
>ML781325.1:605693-627178 GCA_009831015.1 Picea engelmannii | reverse complement strand
GAATTCGAAATGAAAGATCTGGGTCAGATGCACTATTTCCTAGGTCTGGAAGTGTGGCAGAATCTAGGTGAGATTTGTCTTAGTCAAGGAAAATATGCTGTGGAAATTCTAAAGAGATTTGGAATGATGGATTGTAAATCCATAACTACACCTATGACAACAAATCCAAAGTTATTATGTGATACTTCATCAGAGATAGTGGATGCCACTTTGTATAGGCAAATGATTGGTTCATTGACGTATTTAACGAATACAAGGCTAGACATATGTTTTGTTGTGAACACTTTAAGTCAGTATATGGTTGAACCCAGACCTGTTCATTTGATCGCAACAAAACATGTGATGAGATACTTGAAAGGTACCATTGAGTATGGTATCAAGTATGATGCAGATTGTGAGTTCAGACTACAGGGATACTCTGATTTAGATTGGGCTGGTAGTGTCACAGATCGTAAGAGTACTTCAGGATGTTGTTTTAGTTTGGGATCAGGTATGATCTCATGGTTTAGCAGGAAGCAAACTAGTGTTGCGCTTAGTACAACTAATGCAGAATATATGGCAACATGTTTAGCATGTACTGAAGCTGTATGGCTACGAAAGTTACTTTCAAGATTATTTGATATTGAGTTAGATGCCACTAGTATTTGCTGTGACAATCAGAGTTGCATAAAGTTGTCAATGAACCTCGTGTTTCATGACAAATCAAAGCATATTGGAATCAAGTATCATTTTATCCGTGATGTGGTAGAAAAGGGAGAAGTGAAGCTTCATTATGTGGCTACCAATGAGCATGTTGCAGATGTGCTAACCAAACCTATGTCAAAGGTGAAGTTTGAGTACTTCAGAGACAAACTTGGACTGCTCCCTCGTAAGAGGGAGTAAAGAGCTGCATATGGGATTTTGGTGAGAATAGCGTGGCAAGTCATTTACAGGTAGGATGTGGGCTATTCTATTTTATTCTTATCTAGTATGAAAAAGGACTGGCTCTAAGATTACTCATCCAGTATGAAAAAGGATTGGCACTGAGTAAGACAGTGCTTGGTGAACTGTATAGCTTCTTCTAGCATATGGCTAGTAGGACAGTTCTTGGTGAACCGAGTGAATAAAGATCCTGTAATGACAACAGTGTGCTCACCAAAGATGCTACTGATCCCAATGCTAGCCATGGATACAAAACTTCTCTTGATGAATATATTCTACATGGATCAACAAGTCAATAGCCAAGTAAAGACAAATGGATGTAACAATTGGTACTAGGAAAATACCTTCCTTGCTAAGAGGGAGTGTTGAATTATATAGCTTTGGAAGCTATTTTCCTTATTGTAACTAACCATGTAAATAAAGTTTTGATATAGTGTTAACTTTATGTCCAACATCAAACACATGACAAGTGTCAACCTTATGCCAAGACAATCATATGCCATGTGTCAACCTCATATCACCTCTAAGAGGGCTGCTTAGGGAGGTTGTAGTGGCTAGCTTAGGGAGGCTGCTTAAGAGGGCTGCTTATGATTGGTTGGAGTGGCCAGCTTAGGGGGGTTGCTTAGGGTGGTGGTATGACAATTGTATAACAACTGTCATACAATCCTAAGACAACAATTTAGGGCAGCCTCTAGAAGAGACAAAGGAACTGACCTTTGGGAGCATTAGGAGGTGGCTCTTGGGGACTTTAGGAGGTAGCTCTTGGGAACTTTAGGAGGTGACTCTTGGCAGCCAAAGGAGGGCAGGTATGACAACTGTTATACAACTGTCATACATTCTTAGGGGGCTGCTTAGGGCAGCCAAACCAACCTATAAAAATGGGCATTCACTTACCATTTACATACCTTTGTTTTGTTGGAGTCTTCTATTGAGGCCAATGTTTAAAAACCGGTGAACCGGAACCAGAACAGACCGCTTTGACATGTTTGATGGTTGACTGGTTCAAACCGGCCAATAAACCGAACCGGTCGACCGGTTTATGACCAAACCGACCGGTTTGTCCCTAAAACCTAAAACCCCCTAAAACCTAAAACCTAAGTAACAGAAAAGTACTTGGCTCATGTTTTCTCTTGCAAGTTGGAGTTGTAAGGTGTTTTGGTATGCAACTGAGGGTTATTTTGCTTTACTAATGCTATTTAAAGAGGTCCCCACCCCCTCCATTTCACCCACCCTAGTAATTAATGGTAATGTTAAATTCTTAAAGTAAAAGTGACATTCTCCTTTATCTTTCATTTTCATCTTTTTACTTAAATTTTTAACATTGATGAGCCATGAAATTAATTGTTTCAGAATGTTTGAGAGTGGTTCCAACCTCATTGGACTTCATATGGAGAAAGTAGAATTTTAGGTCCCATTCAAAATTCAACAGACTTAACAGTTTTCAGGATTTCAAGATTGACAAGATTGCAATGTTTCCACTGGATTCTATCTTGTACGAGGGTATGGAACTGACATTTAATCAAGAGAACCAAGCCCTTTATGTACCTTGATGTTGGTGGCATTGATTGTTGAACTCTTTTGTCACGACCCCAGTAAAAATTTACCCTTTAGTGTTCACTCAAGTATAAACTCTTCTCTTTGTCGTCGTGTCAGGTGACTTAGTAGTGTATGTGCACACCAACCTCCGTCTCATATACAAGCAGAGAGAAGAGTGGTTGAAGGTGTTAGCACTGAAAGTCACACTTTGACTGCTAAAGTGTAAGCTCAACACCCATCAGAATGTAAAAGATAATTTTGGTTTTGAATAGGTGGATCAACAAGATGGAGAAAGAAAGGGAGAGGGCAACAAACTGCAGATCAGTAGGCTACCCCAATGGGCAATGGAGTCACAAACATTCTACTCATCGAAGGCACAAAAGCTGCTCAACAGAAAACAAGATTATATGTTGATAGGTGGAAGAATGAAGAAGGAAAACATAAGATAGAATATTCACTAAACAAAGATCCTCTCAATTTAATGAATCAACAAATACTTGAATATAAATAATGACTGCTGGGCAAAATACAACAGATCCTCTACTGCTTAGGGATCCATAAATCATTGACAACCTTTGATCCTCAAATTTGCAATATATTCAAATAAGAAGAAATATAAACAAAAGAGTTACAATCTGAAATCACAGCTCTCATGAGTCTCCAATAGCAGTAATGCTTACAATCATAAAATGCCCACAGGCTTACAAATGAACACACACAGGAAAACTGCCTGCTACAACTCTCTCTAGCCTCTCTTGGCTCATGATTCCCTCCTTCTCCAAGAGATCTCCTTCCTTAAATAGAAAATAGCATCCAAATAACCTTAGGAGGTCGAATCTCATCTCCTCCATTGGATTCTAAGCCTTGGAGATAGGTGGCAACAATCAAAGAGACAAAAATCCAACAAACTGCTAATTTTCAGGAATTTGTTGGTAGTCATTAATAAATTGTTTCCACCTCATTGCACGAGGCCTTTGATGGAGCTAAATCTTAGGTGCAGGTGTCCTTTGACATCTAACTGATCCTTGAGAAGCCATTCGAATCCTCCTTGACAGGTGCCAACCTCCCAACAAGGCGAATATCAAAACCGTGACCGCTACAGGAAATTCGGTAGCGCCGCTGTAAAATAGTTGGTAGCGCCACTTCTATGTCTAATATCTCTCAAACCATAACACATTTTGAAAAACGGAGAGAGGTTTTTGTTATTTGGAATGTGATGAACAAAAACCTCCTCCAATTTTCAAAAATACCTTCTGAATTGTTCACAATCCAAGTTTTAAGTTAGTCACTCAAAACTGGCAGAAGTGTCCTTGCAAAATAATTCTGCACAATTTGGTCTCTGCCGAAATTTCGGTAGCGCTCGCCTGTGTGTTTATAGCTGTAGCAACCATCGAAAACTGTAAACACTTCCCGTGGGTGCTTTTGATGCTTGGAACCTTGTGAGAGTGCTGTCAACGCTTCTGTCTTTGGTTAGTGTTGTCTTGCGATGTCGATTATTGCTTGAACTTGGAGAATGGGCATAACCCAATATAATTTTAATTTTCCCCAAAATAAATAAAATATCCCATAACAATTATATTCATTTGCCAAAATGAATAATGAAGGACTTATGCAAAGCTGAGGCATAAACCAATCTTGTGTTAACAGAAGGGAAAGACAAAGATGTGGGATGTGTTTTCTGATGATATGGGTTTGAACAACAGTGTTGAGTTGGCATTAGCCAACTTGGATCTTAATGAACTAGTGCTAGAGCTGATCACTTTTGATGATGGTGATCCTCTTGAGGGTTCATTCTCCAGAGTCCGCATCAACAAATGCACAGATTGCATTGGATATAGGGGAGAAGGAGGAGGATGGAGGAGAGAGCAGTGGTAGTGATGCCAATCTTGATGATTATGAGACGGAGGACTACTGACAGTCATGATTTATGAGCTATGAGATTCTTCCATCTACGGTTCTAGTATCTACCCTATGGCTATTTTGTATTTGTCATTTGCATTCCCACCTATAGTATCAATGACTCTAACTTAGTATGTTATTTGATGTTGTAGAGGCCATTTAGAGCCTCCTTGATTATGTATTTATGTTCTGATCTCTAGATATGTAATGCACTTGGTGTCGTTTTGATATATTCATGAACATACTTTGGATATGTTGTCTCTAATTGTCTCTAATGCTTTGGAAACATGATTTAAAATCTTAAAAATATATTTTTTTCATTAAAATTTAAATATTTTATGTATTTTTTAAAAAATCGGTTCATTGAAACCAGTTCGACCGGTTCATTACCGGTTCTGGTTCCGGTTCAAGTTTGACCCTTGACCGGTTCCGTTTTTTAAAACTATGGTTGAGGCAAGGCATCTATTTGCTGAAGTATTTTTTGTTGGTATATGGCTGATATCTATTGGAATTTTCAGTTGGTATATGGCTGCTAGTTGCTGGAGTCTTCTGCTGGTATATGGCAGCTAGTTGTTGAAGTATATTGCTGATACAAACACTCTATTCTTGTTGAAGTCTTCTGCTGTTCCTTGCTGATATAAGGTTGCTACAAATACTATGTTAAAGCTGCCATAATTCTGCTACAGCAAGAAGGAAAATCAATTATCTTTTGGTGAGTTTGTCAAGCTGTTACTATAAGTGTTAGTTCAGCTATTTGTGAAGTTTGTAAGTGCTGAAACAGAGGTATTGTTTTAGCCCTCTGATGCCTAGCTAGTTACTCTAAAGTCTTGTACTGGTATTGTACTTTGTTGAAGAATCTAAAGAGGAGTTTTGGCTGGGTTTTATACCCCAAGAGGGTTTCCCAGGGTATACTTGTGTTCTCTCTTTGATGTCTACCGGTACTTGATGTTCTCTCTTGTGTTTCCCAGTACTGAAGCCTTGGTCAATGCCACTTTGATGTCTTCAAAGGATTTTATGGCTTTAGGGTCCACTTTATTTCACTTCCTTTCTTGAGCATGTTGGTAATATACTTTATGATTTCAGCGAAGTTAGGGATAGACCTTCTCAGAAAATTCACTTTTCCTAGGAAAGATTGTACCTCTTTTTACTTCTGGGTATGCCAATTTTTGAGATTCCCTCAACTCTGCTGGGCCTTTATCCCCTCTTTTGAAATAATGTGACCCAACAACTTTCCTTCTTCCATAATGAAATTTGATTTTTTAGGGTTCAATGAGATTCCAAACTTTCTACACTTCTGAAATGCCCTTCTTAGATGCTTGAGGTGTTCTTCATCTGAACCAGAATTCACAGTGATATCATCTAGGTAGATAACAATGAATTTGTCTTTTTCATCAGCAAAAGCTATGTCTATAGCTCTTTGAAATGTGGCCCTCGCATTCATGAGCCCAAAAGGCATCTTGGCATACATGAATGTTCCCCATGGAGTTGTGAATGATGCCTTTTCCTGATCATCAGGATGCACCATAATTTGATTGTATCCAGAGAAGCCATCCAACATTGACATTTTCTGAGAACCCACCACTTTTTGTAAAATGTGATCCATCTTAGGTAGTGGGTAGTTGTCCTTTAGAGATACTCTGTTCAGATTTTTGAAGTCCACACACAACCTGATTTCTCCACCCTTTTTTCTGATTGGCACCAGATTTGATACCCATTTAGAAAACCTTAGGGATACTATGATCTTGGCTTCAAATAGCTTCTTTAACTCTTTCTCAATCAAGGGCAACAACAGAGGGTTTATCCTTCTTAATTTCTATTTGAAAGGCTTGTGATCTTCTTTGATTGGGATCAGATGTTAGATTATACTGGTGTCATAAAATTTCAGATCATCATAGTTCCAAGCAAAAGCATCAGGGAACTCTTTCATTAATTTGATATATTTCTCCTTGACTTCAAGGCCGAGTGTTTTGGATAGCTTGATGATCTTGGGATCCTCCTGAGTCCCAATATTGCAATCTTCTACATCCTCTTCGTTTACTGTGATTTTTGGACTTCTGGCTACGTCATTATTATCAAAGAGTTTCTCCAATGGGACTAGACCCTTGGGAATGATGTTGCTCTTTAGTTGAACTATATCTCTGCCTGCAATCTGATTGTCAAAGTATCCATCCTTTGTGAAAGCAGCTGCATCTACCTCTTCATCAATGTTCAGATTTTCAAATTCATTCTCCATCTTGAGGAAGCTTTCTATTTGTTCGTCATCTTCAAAAACCTGCCAGTACTTAATGTTATTTGGTACTGCTGGCCTGTATTTGACCTCAACCTCATGTTTTTTGCTAGGGAAGATTGGAACTTTGAAAACTGTTGCTGAAGTGGCCAAGGCATCAATAATCTGATTCTGCCCTCTTGGAACTACTGAAAGATTATACTCTGGAAATTTCTCAAGGAGATCTAGCACTAGGTTCCTATATGCCCTCAGTCTGGGATGTTTTGCTTGGTATATGCCTTTGATTTGATTGATGATTAGCTTAGAGTCTCCATGTACATATATTCTTTTGGCACCCAATTCTTTCAAAACCTTCAACCCTAATATTAATGCTTCATATTTGGCCATGTTATTCGTGCATTCAAAAACAAGCTTGTAAGAACACAATTTTGAATTTCCTTTGGGGTGATTAATCCATACGCCAACCTCTGCTCCCTCTCTGCAAGCAGCTCCATCGAAACTCATATTCCATATTTGATCTTCTGAATTATCCTGCTGCTTCGAAAACTTCTCAATCTGCTGATCAGATCTCTCTTTGTTAGCCATATCAATTTCTGACTCTTTCTCTTCAAAACACAGGTCATTGAAGAAAATGGAAGACCCTAACTCAGTTTCCACTGAGTAAATGGGACGATTACTCGGCTGTGACTTGTTGCTGACCATATATTTGAGCAAAACCTCTCTGTACAACCTTCTGTCTTAACCAAAGACTGGGATGGTGGCATATGACCTTTTAGTTTTGCAGCCCATGACCTGGATAACAACATGCCAAACTTGGGAGGAATATCAACAACCACTACATCCATAACCATGTTCTTTGCTGGGATTTGTGCTAAAGATACCACCAGATCTTTGTTAAGACCCAAGCACTTCACCTTCCTGGAATCAAAAGAGAACAGTTCTTTGTAAAGCCTTGTGACGTCGAGGCCTAGTTGGTCCATGACCATCTTGGGCATCAGGTTATGAGATGCTCCTGAATCCAGCATGGCAATGTGCAAAGTCATATCATGGATTTTCAGACTGACATAAAAAGGGGGAACTTCTTCAACATCACTATTTTCCTCTACGCGCGGGCCAAATAAGATGGCTGGGTGATCATCTTGTATGTTCAGGGTATCAAATTTTGTTCTGTCTTAAGCATCTTGATGATCTGATTTCTATATTCGCTGTTCTTGATCAACTCATTGAATGGTACATAAATTTTAATCTTAGCCATCTCACTTTCAAAATTAAAAGAGGATGAGGTTTTCTCTGCCTCTTTGGTGACTATTTCTTTCCTTGCTTCTGGTATTTTCTTCTGGGGCTCTTCTTTCTGCTTTCCTTTGTCCGCAACATTCTTTGCAGCAAAATCCTTTTTGGGCTGACTTGAAGAGGGTATGTTACTCTGAGCTTCTTTGGTGGGATTTCCTTTGGGAGGGTTTGAAGGTATTTTCTGATTTCGAAGATTATATTGTCTTTGGAATTGCATGATGGCATTTTGCAATCCTGTTTGGTAATATTCCCTCTACTGATAACCTTTCCTCCTCATCTTGCATGAAGATCTCACTTGCATCCATGTACTGGTCATGTTCTTCTTTAGTCAAAAACACCTTTGTTTCTTTATCATCACAACAGTTCATGTTGTCCTCAAAATATCCATCATAATTCTCATTCACATAGTTATTTTGAAAATGAGGCCTTATTTGCTGGTCCCCCTGATTCCTTGATTTCCTTGATTCCCTTGATTTCCCAGATTTCTTTGTCTGATTTGTGGGATTGCTAGTCTCCTCGGATTTTTGGGTGGACCATCAGCCTATTCTCTGGGGTTAGGCCGATTATCTAAGGCCATTCTCTCCATGGTTCTCATCATCGTTTCGAACCTTTCTTCTGATGTTTTTGAGGTTGAGGGTTGTGCCTTATCTTGAGCTTTGTTCATGTCCCTGTCAGAGTTAGATTTGATCTTCCCTGAAGCCATTAGATTTACCTCAACTTCTATGGCATCAGTCATCATATCATCTAATGAGGCAGAGCTTCGTTCTCTCAATAACAAAGCAAAATCACTTTCAAAGGAATGAACATATCTGAGTTGAGCGACTTTAGGGGGGGTTTTACCTTGGTAGGAATCAGATTATAAACCTTTAGAAATCTGGCTGAAAACTCCTGCACTGTTTCGTCGGGTGCTCTCCTCATGTTGTTGTACCGAGTTAACAACTGAAGGGGATTTTTCTTGTCGCCTCATTTTGCAAGAAAGCTGATTTCAAAGGGGCCTCAAAATCTATGATACTAGCTGCTGGAAGAGCTCTGAACCACTTCCTCACTTCTCCTGCAAGACTTTGTGCAAACGATCTCATTTTTACATCTTCAAAATCTACTTCTTCCAAGTCTGAAACATCATTAAACTAGTCTAGATGTTTCTGGGCCGACACACTACCTTCAGCATGATACAGTTTGATCCTTAAATTATACTCTTGAGGTAAATCATGTAGCTGAGCAGGTAGTACAAGAGGAGCAAATCTAGCTGCCATGGTTGCTGTGAGGGGTCGAAGTGGCTGTTGGTTTTAGGCGTGAATCACTATAGGCTTCGTAGATGCAACTAAAATTAAATCTTGGAATCTCTTTTCGTCAAAGACGACCTCGCTCAAACAAGATCCAAATTTAGTTCTGAACAGAGTTTGTTCGAATTTCACATCAAACTCTAGGTCTTCAATGCTTGTCACTGCATCTGTGGGTAAGGACAAATATCGGTCTAAAAGAAACACTGGGGTTACTTGCTTTTCTTTTCTTTTATGTACAAGCTTTTCAGGATCAGACATAGGGATTGCAGCTTCTGGGTCTGGGTTTCTCCTGGTGTGAATTCTCTTGGGAGCCAGTATTTCTAGCTCACACTGCTTGGTGCAACTGGTCTCTTGGTAACAGAGTTGCCAGGGCAAAAATAATCTTTTAGCCAATAAGGTACTTGATCCACTGTCACCCTCAGGGATCAAAATTAAAGCTTTAAGTCGTTCTTTTCCCAGGGAAGATTTCACTTTCGTTCTCCGACAACGGCGCCAGAATGTTAGCACTCTGTAAATTTTGTCCGGTTGATAGACAAACGATAGAGGTAATTGTTTCAACCAACTTTAGAGCTGGGCACTAGCCTGCTCAACTTAGAGAGGGCTCTCTCGTGTCACTTGATATTTCCTTGGAAATGAATGGCTAGATTTGGTTTTGTTTTGGAGGTTTTTATAAAGTTGCTGCCAAGGAAGGGGAGGGTCACTTAGGGCTATGGAGTCGAAATTCTGAAAGTGAATGAAAACAATGACTGGCTGGTAGAAATCCCAAGAGGATAAAGGTTAAATGAGACAATGAATCTGAGTTGTAAATTGTATTTAAGCAGGGTGTAAGTGGAAGGAGGAAACAAATAACTGCATCAAAGCATTACTGAAATGATTTCTGAATTAGTTAAGAAGAAAAACACACAGTTTAAATTGCTTAAGCCGAGAGCATCATAAGATGAATTATGAGATTTTAACTATCCAATTCAAACAAAAGACAGTGCAAATGGAATAAAAGAACACATGAAATATATACATTGAAAGGAGACAAAACTCATATCACCACCATTAGAATCTTTTCATAGAGACTTCAAAAAGCTTTTGCATATGTATTCAATTCAGCTCCAGAAAATTACAATTGAGTTCAGAAACAACTAAAAGGTGCCCTTGCACTTCTGCCAACATTAATTCATTCGGAACTTCTAGTATTTATACAAATTCGAATTTCTTTCGACTAGAAACTGATTACAATAGCTGAACTAAAACATTTCAGCTTCTAAAACTGACTATAATAATTACATTCGACAGTTTCGGTATAAGAACCGATTACACTGATTGATCAAACAAAAAACGTTTCATATATCCGCGGCCGATTTCTCCGACTCTTCGACTTCTATCTACGCCATTTGTCTCGCCTGGTCCTCTGCCGAACACGCTATCCTGGTGACACTTGGAGGCTATTTGATGGTTCTTGGAAAATTGCATTTTGTCCTGCCTAGCCGCATTATCTCTTTCCACTGCAAGTCAGAAGGGATCTCGTAGTCCATCATTTCTTTGATCAGAATCTCCAGGTCAATGCAAGAGGCATAAGTCATGGTTGGTAGTCCGATCTTCACTGTCTTGAACTGATTCAGGATCTCAAAATCCGTGGTCAAATACTCTACCAGGTTTGTACCCTTCAAGTTCTCCTCCAGGCTTTCAAATTTGGAGTGATCCATTTTGCATTGGGCGAGGTGAGAGTTGTACTCCTGGTCATACAATTTCCCTTTGCCATCCCAAAATGGTGGGAGGCCTTTGATGAACAGCTCTTCAAACAGATCTTTGAATTCCTGTATGCTTTGTTCCATCTGCATGGCCTTGGTTTGGACTGATTTAAGCAAGTTATGCTTGGCAATAACTCTCCTGGCCCAAATGATCAATGTGGTCCTGTCCTTGACCCTAATGGTCTAAAGTTCAGCAGTGGGAATGGAATTCAACAGATTTATAGCATTCTGGGCCCACTCTGAGGGTTTCTTTACCAGTGTTTCACTCACAACAGTGCATCTGCTCCTGGCTGTGATGGCCATGCTATCTTTGTCATCGATGAAATTTAAGTATACCTTGAACTTCGCAACCTCAGCAACAATAGAGTCCCAGATGACGTGTTTGGCACCTTGTAACAGTCCTTTGCCTTTCAACCTTGTCTTCAACTTGTCTACTCTTTCCTGTAAAACTTGATTTTCTTTCTGAAACTGGGCCATCTTCTCATCCTTTATTCTTATTTCTTGTTTCAGCTTTTCCATGTCTCCCTTAAGGCTATTGATTTCTTCTGTTTTCAAGCTAACTTGGGACATAGCCTGAACCAATCCATCAGTGCTTTGCTAAGTTCCTGCAGTAGAAGGTGCAACAACAACCATGTCTGATGCTCCTGTTTGCCCTTGTGATCAATTCACCTTTTCATTCTCCAGCTGCAACACTTTGGCCTTGTAATTCAATGCTTCTTGTCGAAATGTCTCTTTCTCTTGGTCTAGCGCAACTAGCTCTGTTGTTTGTGGGTGCTCTCTGGCAGACATCTTTAGCCTTTTCTTCATGCTTTGAATCATTGTCTTTCTCTTCTAAAGAAGCTTTTACCCCCTGAGGGCCTTCAGATTCTAATCTTTTGACTTGAGTTTGCTAAGCTCTGTTGGATGCTTTCTCTTGTCTCAACTGTCCCTCCAACTTAAGTGCATGAGTTGTCAATCTTGAAACCTTTAAGCTCAGACCCAGGTAGTCCGAATATAGCATGTCACTGATGTTTTTGTGGAATTTCACTTTGTCTGGGGCACTGATATTCTCATAATGCAGCTTGACCTCAGACACTTTATCCTCATCTGCAATTGCTATGTTGAGTTTCTTCTTTTCTATATCTTTGACTGAGAACAGAGAAGACCTATGTTGAGAAATCTTTTCTACCTCAGGTATCAACTCCCTTATTTCACTCATGGCCAAGCTCCCTTTCACCGCATATTGCTTTGCTAAATCTTCTTTAGATTGGTAGACTGCTTCAGGTGCTTTATCAAAAAGCTTTTAGCTTTTTACTGCTGAAAGCTCTTGAGCTACTTTCACTTTGGGGCATGCTTCTTTGACCAACTTCCTCCTTGCTGGTGCCACTCTTCACCATATCCATACTTACTTGCTCCTTAGGCTCTTCTTCCTCCAGATCTACTATCTGTGGAGAGTGTTTGATCTTTATCTTCTTTGGAGCATTCCGCTGAATATTAATGCCTAGGGCTTCCGAACTGCTTCTCTTGGTTTAGATAGTTACTTTGGGAACTTGGAATGTCAGCTTCTGAGGGGTTTGCTGTAGGGTTGGCCCCACTTGTTGTGTTTGAACAAGCTTCAAGATGGCTTCCATATCAACATAGGTTTCCAAATTAGCCAATTTGTCAAAACCCTCAACATACTCATGTTCATAAGGGCCTACGTTTTCTCATCAATCTTCTTTTAGATATGACCTGATGTGGATCATGTCTTCTCCCTTGTATCTGTGCAAATCCAAACTCCTTGAGCTTGGCCTGGATCTGAGGTAAGCAAGCTCTAGTCTTCACAACAAATGGTCCTATGATGAAAGGAAGTTTTAGGTTGGACACCTTGTGAATTTTCAAGAAATGTTCTGTCTCTGAGATGATTCTTTGCCTGATGAACTCCAGGGCAAAGACTCTGGGTGTCAGAAAGATAGGGAGAAGATAAGGTGCCTCTAGACAACCACGTACCCAAATTACTGTAGAATGCTTGAATAACACCCAATCTCCTATTTTGTTTTCTGGATTCGGCTGCAAATAACTTCTCATGTCCTCCAGGACTCTTGGCAGGCTGGTGTTGAAGATCAAGTTGTAAACTCTGGACATGATCTTATTTATGAAAATAAGCATGGTGATTCTTTTGCATTCGGTGGAGATGAATGCTGCCTCCGGGAACTCTTTCTTGTTTGTCTCTAGGAATATTTTCAGCAAGTATGTGTAATACCTGAAGTGCCTTAGTGATTGGAAGTTCACTAGCTGTTTGTGTACATTATCAGCTATGAATTTATCAAAACTGATACAGACTGACTGACTGGATTCTGACTGAAAAAAGGTTAACAAAAAACCTAACATGACCTCAACTACATATTTGTCATTATCCTGACCTAAAATCTGACTGAGTTTAGAACAGAGCCACTAGATCTCGATAACCATGGCATTTACATTCATTGACAGGGACAGACTCTCGAAATACTGCTCGGGTTTGACAATTGTCTGCAAAAACAGGTTTTCGACCTCGGGGGAACATTCCCTGTAAACTGCAACTAGCTTTTCTTCCTCGAAAGGTTCAGACGATGTGGAAGGCGACTCTGGTATGTCGAGGGCATATCGAATGGACGAGCAATCTATTCTACACAGGACTTCCGACCCTAACCTATCTAAAATGACGCTCTCTTCTTGTGAGTATTGTTCAACGCACCAACCTATGAATTCTGGGAACGAGAAAGCGACTTCGACGGCGTAAGGGATGATGGAAGCATGGGTTGCTTCGAGAAAGGGTATTTGTCTTTCTACATGATCCGGCAAATTGGTTTTGGACACAGAGACGGGTGAGACAGTTATTTCGGTGTCAAACACATCGGAGTCTTTGTCAATTAGGGCTTCTTCGCTTGGCAGGGGATCTTGCTCTGTTACGGACAAAACGACGGGATCCATGATGATGATGAAAAATACCTGCTAATGAGCGGAAAACGCTTGAATTTGGTGCACTGTTGAGCTTAGGTTCGATTGGAGTGGTCGCGCCACTTTCAACATTTCAAATGATTTGAAAAATCATAAAATAATGACAAGGGTCACCATCCTTATATACGCCTCCCGATATCGCGGACGAGGCAAAGTGGTTTGGGGTAAACCGCTTTTCGCCCCGATATGCATCTAGTGGCGCCACGTGGTCTTGGGACGAAACCACGGTATTTCCATCGGCCCGCTTTCGAGAAATTAAACCCCGTGCTAGTTCTCTGCCTGATATGGCTGCTGATCGTTGATCTGTGGTCCGCCGTGTCCCGTTGACTTGCGCCTCTGCTATATTTAGCCCCTTTCCGCTAGGTGTGGCCCCTTTCTCCAACTTTATCACGTCTCTACATCGGTTTAGCCCCTCGCTAAGTCCCGAGACTTGGATCCCATCAAATAATTGTTATGGTGATAACAAAGACTGGGCAAGTTGATTCTTCATGAAATTCCCCACAAGGCCTACAATATGGGATAGCTTGGTAATCAACCAAGTTGGTAGACTCAAAAGGATTAGGTGGCCTTTGATCTTGAGGTGGAGGTCTCTTTGGCCATTTATCATTTGTCTTATGATGGGATCTAGTAGATTGAGCCCTTTCCATGGATATCAATCTATTTTGCATGACATTCATTTGATTAGCATGGTTAGCTTCCATTTGCTTGATTAATTGAGTGAGCTCCTTCATGCCATCATTAGAAGACTCTTGATTTTCAACTTTCTTCTTCTTATCCTCATTAGTTTTGGAAGAAGTTCCCTTTGAGAAACCAAGAATATTTGACTTCCTAGCATCTTGCATATTCTTATTTATCCTGATAGCAAATTTCTGTGCATCCCTTAGAGTTGTTGGTTCTTTTTCCCTTAACTGATATCTAATCTCTCTCAAAAGCTTCCATATAATGAATTAGAATAGATGCATTAGGAGGATTAATAGTTGTAGGGAGGCTCTTAACCAAGTCATTAAACTTTTTATTGAATTTTTCCATAGTTTCATTTTCCTTCTTTTGACTTGTGCTAAGGGCAACTAATAAGTGACGATCCTCTTTCTGATCACCCCATCTCTCATTGAAGGCTTTATGAATTTCGGCCAAGGTGCTAAATTTGTCAGGATCCTGCTCTGAGAACCACTCACCCGCCTCTCCCTCTAAAGAAACACAAAAAGGGTCATCTTGACGTCTTCATGATTGTGACCATTACACCACTTGCTGACACATAAGTTGAAATTCAAGATGTGGGATCTGGCACTAATAACATTGTTTCCTTGAAAAGAAGGCAACTTCTCAATAGCTTTGTCAACAATAGCATGGGGAGCACCTTGAATATTTGCAAAATGACATGGGCTCAAGAGGTCACCCATAGTCTCCAACCCAGTTGGTGTGTCCTTAGAGGCACAAGCCTAAGTCCAGACCCCACTGTCACCTTGATCTAGACCTCTTCTGTCTAGGCTCACTCCTAGGGAAGCCAAGGGGGGTAGACCCTACTTAACTAAGTTAAGTTTTAATAAATGATCTAGGAGTTAATTTGGTTTTTATTAGGGAGACCCAACCCATTGACAAGCAAACAATGCAATGCAATTCTTTTCTTTACAATACAATAAAATAGACCAACGCCTAAAATATACCCAAATTTTGCTTATTGAGATGAGCAATTAAATAAATATCTACAACATGGAATAATACATGAAATATCTACATAATAAATTAGATAGTGAAATACTTTTAGCTTTAGACAATTATTTCCCAATCAACAAGAATGCTTACAACCAAAAATAAAGAATCTCTAATACATGTAAATATTCACAATGAAAGAAAGTGCTTGAAAGAAAGTAACTTAGAACATGAGATTGCTTAGAAAGTAAATCACATGGAAAGTAAATTGCTTGAAATGTAAAATTGCACAAGTTTGAAAAAGTGAGATTGCTTTGAAAGTAAATAGCTAAACTTGAAGTGCAATGTTGTGAATGTAGTTGGTTGATTTTAATAGGTTTTAAGTCTCTCTTGAGTTACGGGGGTTAGAGTGTGAAAGATACAAGCCTAGACTATGTGTCTACCCCAACTTGTTATCCCCTCAACCAAAAGGAATCGCTGGGTGCTCAAGAAGAAGGACAAACAAGGTCCTTCCCTAGCTCCACAAGTCAAATCCGGAATGCTTGGGCGCTCAAGCAAGGAGGACATGTAATGCCACGAAGCTGTCCCTGACTTCAGCCCCCTGTAGCCTCCCAAGTCACCCTTTTTGGTGGTGGAAACAATAACAATTGGATGCCTAATTAAACTACTCTCCAATCCTTTGCCCTTTCTTAGTTACCCAAGATCCACAAAGTGGCAAGGGGAGGTAATAGGGGGCAGAGATGTAGCTCAAATATGATTACTTTGCAATAATTTAAAAATATACTAGCCTTCACGATATTGCAAGGTGTGGGTAAAAATAAATAATTTAAATTGCTTGGAAAATTAAAGAGCAACCCCACAACAATGGCACAATATGGAGGACAAGCCTACCGTTTTGGCCAAGGTAGGTATAATAAAAGAATTTAAATGACTTGGAAAATTAAAGAGGAACCCCACAACAATGGCACAAGATGGAGGAGCCTACCGTTTTGGCCAAGATGGGTGTAATCAATGAAATGCAAGAAATTCAATCTAAATCTAGCCTTCACGATTTTGCAAGGATGGCTTAGGCCAATCTCTTTGCAAGGTGTGGGCAATATTTCTAACTAATCACAATATCAGATTTTTATATTTATTTGCGAGAAGACAAGCCTAAGAGACTCTTTTGGGTTACTTACAATGCTTTAGAAGAAGAGAGATGAAAGGAGATTTGGTATCCCAACTTTAGGATTCTTTTTGAGTGTTTTAGGGGGCCCAAAACAAGTAGCACCTCCCCTTATCTTGGTGAACACCTCCATAAAACAACAAGCTAAACTTGCTTGAAAATGCTACACACCACTTAAGAAAAGGATTAATTTCTGTTAGCACACAAATACAAAAATTTACATGTGAAAATATGAACATAAAAGTGAAGTTTTAATGACTATTTTAGATCATAAAAATGCTTATAAATGAGAGAAAAGGATGAAAACATGATTAGAGAAATAATAGAAAGTTTGGATGATTGAATAAGTGAACTCCCAAATCTGAAATTCACTCCTCCAATCTTTTAGTGACTTACAAACAAGTATGCTTTTGCTACACAAGACAACAAGGAGGTGAGAGCATCTAATAAGTTTGCAAAATACTTTCCAAATTTGAAAGAAACTACCAGAAAACTCATAGTAATACTACTACCAATTATTCCCAAGCAAAATACTTTGCTTGGGTCTCCAAGTTAAACTAGTGAAAGCAAAAATATACAAGAAATGAAATGTAGCTATATCATCTCACAAGAACACCATGAAGAGCACCAAGAAGACTCCCAATGCACACAAGAGATCCTCTAAAGCTTCCTTTATTATCCACAAAATGTGGCAACAAATACTTGTAGCAAGATTTACAATGAGAGAATGAGAGAGAGGGAAAACAATGGGAGAAATTGTGGCATAATAGACTTGCAATGAGAATAGATGATGAAATGGGGAGGGGAGACATTCTTTATAGTTGAGGGAGAGGAAAGGCCCCTGGTGGATGAGCTCCAAGTGTCACACATCCAAGGGAGGGAGGTCATCTCAGGGGGGTGTAGTTTTAGGGTTTTAGTCATGGTGAGGGGGTGTGAGGGGTGAGTGGGGAAGGGGGAAAACACCTTTCTCGCTCATCAAATATGAAGCTAGGGTCAAAGGGGGTTACACCCAAAGTTTTGGGCACCCTCTTGCTTTATTTTTTTATTTCCCATGTTTTCATGAACAAGGGGTTTGCCCCTCTTCTTAGGGAGTGACCACTTGAGGTTGTTGGCTTAGCAAGGGTGGTTCTTCTAAGTGGAAAATCACTTTCCCAACTTAGGAAATACATTAAGAATCCTTTTCCTACTCTCTCCCATGACTTTAGTCACTTTTACAAAATTTGGCTATTTTAATTTAGCCAATTATTTTTTGATTTTTCACTGACTTGGACTCCTCATGGACAATGACGTAGCAAAACTTGTCCAATTGAGCCGAGACTTGGTCCAAGGGTGTAGGGGTTCATAAACCATTTGATTTGAGTACTCATACCCCTATACAAAATCCCCAAGGACCACTTTTTTACATTTTACAGAAAAAATAATTAAAAATTCTCAGTTTGCGGGAATTTTAATTATTTAAAAAATCCTATCAAAACTTAACTGAATTTTGCAAAACTCTAGGAGATGTCTAGCATGGTCATTTACAACACTTCCAAACCTTAGTCATCCATTGGGCTCGATCATTAGAACACCTTTCACCACTTTGGACGATTTATGTGAGTGAAAAACTCAAGGATATATAAAATTGTAGTTAAGCTAGATTAATTACCTGAGGAAAAAAATACCCGATGAAAGGACTTCCCTAATGTTAAAGTCCTGGGTAACTAGACAAAAATTGACTCATACTAGCATATTACAATATTATCCCATGTAGGGGAGCAAACATTCCGAGTACATAGAAAGACGTGCAGGGGCAAAATTTGCCCTGTTGAGCCAAAAGTCTTCAAATTGGTTTTATCACTAGGTACATATCTTCATGGTATATGATGTTGATCCCTAGTCGAAATAGGTGGTCAACAAGCGAAAAAGAAGAATAGGTCGCACACATCCCAATGAGGCAACACACATCCCAAGGAGGCTACATACATCCCAAGTTAACAAATCCGTACATCAGAGGTCGCACATGTGGGTAGCAAGATGCAGTAATTGCAGTAGGTCGCATGCTTCTCAAGGTAGCCAGATTTATTATAGCAATAGAAAATCCGTACAGATCCATACAGGTTCGTACAGGTCCCTACAGATAGCCTCAGAGATTCAGCAGCATGCAAATCGAGACAACACTGTGGTGATAGGTTTGCAAATTTGGTTTGTGGTTTTATTTCTAAGAGCCATTTTCTTTGAGGGGATCTCTTGTAGGTTCTGAAGTTATTTGAATGAAGAATTAATCTTGAAGAGTAGAAAAATTGTGTATTGTGTGTGATTGCTTTTCTCGTTATCCGCTGCATGCAAGAATTAATAATTTCAACAAAGTATTTAGATCTGATTTGTTTGCTTGGTTAGCTGATTTTAGAGAAATTAACTTGGTTCGGAGCCCTTGCCCTGAGAAAAAAGCAGATCTATTGTATTTATTGCAGATTACTTCGACAGGTTAAAGGATAAAGCTCAGATCAACCATGTCAGTAACCAGTGTGAAGGTTGAGGATCGACTAGATGGGGTTTCAAACTGCTTTCCCTGGAAAGCAAAAATCTCAATGAACTTGTAGAAACAGGACTTGTGGGAAGTTGTGACCAACCCTCCTCCAGCTCCAGCGCAGACCTCAGGGGGTATGCCAATAGTGGTAAACGTTGTAGTGTAGGCAACGTGGCATATGAAGAATGTAAAGGCGCAGAGGGTGATCCTTGAAGCCATCAACGATTATCTAATCCCACATGTTGTAGAAAAGATTAGATCCAAGGAGATGCTTGATGCCCTTGTGTCACTCTTTCAAAGTGACAATAGGAGTCGTAAAATGATCCTTAAAACCAAACTCAGAGAATGCATAATGTCCACCTCAGACAATGTAACTAGTTACCTTATGAGGATCAAACAGATCCGTGACCAACTTGCAGCTATAGGAAAGACCGTCCTGGATGCAGAATTAGTGAATGTTGCTCCGAATGGGTTCTCCAAGGCATGGGAACCATTCATCATGGGCATCTGTGCCAAAGAGAAACTTCCCAAGTAGGAGAGACTATGGGATGACTGCATTAATGAGGAGACTCGTAGAGAGTCCAGATCTGGCAAGCAGGGAGGAGGTGCAGCATATGATAACCTAGCCCTTTTCAGTAAGACAAAGAAAGGTAAAGGAAAGGTTGTCAAGAAGGGTGACAATTAGGGAGAGGGACAACAGTCTGGGCAAAAGAGAGATATGAGCAAGATCAAATGATATATCTGCCATAAGAATGACCATTTTGCTTCGCAGTGTCCACAGGAAAGAAAGGCAACGGGAAGTCACAGACAGTTATAGCGACAACAGAGACATAGTTGAGCGAACTTGCATCCAAGTTTGAGAATGATTGTGCATTCGTATCTTGCCTTTCTACCAACACTACTACCAACGATGCGTGGTACTTGGGCAGTGGTGCATCCCGCCACATGACAGAGGCTAGAGAAATATTCGACAATTTTTTAGAGGATGACTCAGATCTGCACATACAACTTGGCGATAATACCAAGTATGCAGTGCGGGGTTAGGGGACAGTGTAGTTCTAACTTGAGTCAGCAGGGTCCTTTGATGCGCAAGAGGTACTCTATGTACTTGGCCTGAAGAAGAACTTGTTGTCCATCTCAGTCATGGAGGACAAAGGTTATGAGGTCAACTTCCAGAGAAGGTAGGTGTTCAATCGTCTAGAGGGAGCTAGTCCATACACTGTTGTGAGGATTGGAGTCAGGGATGGGAACCTTTATAGACTTCAGGGCCAGCTTGCGCAGGCATTGTTGCAGACCAGTGAGAGCTTTTGTGATTTGTGGCATAG
Organism: Picea engelmannii; assembly: GCA_009831015.1. Lineage (NCBI taxonomy): Eukaryota > Viridiplantae > Streptophyta > Pinopsida > Pinales > Pinaceae > Picea > Picea engelmannii. Next base: position 606,673 of record ML781325.1, on the reverse strand, counting down.
GAGGATGGGACATCTCCATCACATAGCTCTACTATTATTGAGGCAAATGGTCTTTGGGCTTCCAGAATTCAGTCCTGACCAGTAGGGGGTGTGCAAAGGCTGCGCACTTAGCAAGAATGTCAAGGCAGCCTTTCCTAGCAGCGAGACTCGATCCAAGGGCATCTTAGATAAGATCCATTCAGGCGTTGGAGGGCCTATGTCAGTAGCTTCAGTGAAGGGCGCATCCTACTATATGACCTTCATTGATGACTTCTCCAAGAAGACTTGGATCTACTTCATGAAGACCAAAGGATGAGGTCTTCAGTCACTTCTGAGCTTTCAAAGCTCAGGTGGAAAACATGATAGGAAGGAAGATCAATGTATTGAGGACATGTAACGGGGGTGAGTTCAACTCTACAAAGTTCACTGATTTCTGTAAGGAGGAAGAAATCAAGAGGGAGAAGACAATGGCCTACAACCCGCATCAGAATGGGGTTGCAGAGAGGAAGAACCGGTCTATCATCAATGCGGTGAAGGCCATGATGCACGACCAGAGTTTGCATATGTTTTTGTGGGCAGAGGCTTGCAATACAACTGTGTTTTTGCAGAATAGGAGCCCACACTAGATATTGGAGGGTAAAACACTGAAGGAAGCATTCATAGGCAGTGTTATCGCACAAGTTATAGGTTGGGCAAAGCTTGACCCAACCAACAAGATGGCGAGAACTATGGGACACTATACCTAATTTCACCACGATATAGGTCCCGCACTTCAAGGGTGACTAGGTCACTCTTGGGAGGTGATCTCGATGACCCTAGGGGGAAGGGGTGTGAGAATGGAAATGAAAAGGGTGAAGCCTGTTGAATTTTAATGAAGATTTGTACCTTGGACAAGTGGTTCCTATGGGTTTTTTAAACTTTTACCTAGGGATGTGGTCCACAACTTAAAAGTGGGTCTTTTTCATAAAGTCACTTTATAAGTGGTAAAGTGAACTTTAAAT
>ML781325.1:551648-565937 GCA_009831015.1 Picea engelmannii | reverse complement strand
TAAACACTATAAATTTTTTCCTCCTAAGCTACCGAAAGCCAAAATTTCAATATTTGTTCCAACAGGATCCATGCTAGGTGAGAGGAAGAGTCTCAAGCAATAAAAAAAGGTAACTTTTATTGGAGAGACAAGGAGGGCATAACTCTCTTGGAGAGCGCTCCCCAAGGTCAAAAATCAACCCAAACGTTAATATGGTTGATGTGGAGTGAAAGGGATCACCTCTAGGGGTGAAGACAAGACTAAATGAAGTGAAAGTTTAAGAAAGGGGGCCACATTCAAGTCACAATTAAATTAAAAAAGGAAAAACGTCAATCCCCCTAGGGGGGCACAACTTTTGAGTGTGGAGGTGGCAAAAGGGGTTAAACAAGGTTGAAAAAGGTTGGGAGGCCAAGGTTATGCTTAGGGGGTCTCTCTCTAAACATCATCTAACTCATTATTACATTTTTTACATATTGCCATATTTGGACTTTAGCAATTAAAATTGCTGTTTTAGACTGACTAACACTTCGGGTGGACTAACCCATGGCTAAAGTTGTCTGACTGAGCTGAAACTTGGTCCATGGATGTAGGGGGTGCTATTCCATTTCTTTTGAGCACAAACACCCCTATTAAAAGTCCAAGGATCCAATTTTTACAATTATTGCTCAAAAATAATTAATTAAATAAATAATTAAACCTCCAAACTTAGGGAAATTTAATTAAAAATTAATTAATTAAAAAAAACCAATCTAGATTCGACGGAATTCCACGAAACTTTCTATGATGTCTTGCATGGTCATTTACAATGAATTCCCTATATAGTTACCAAAACATAAGCCCACTAGAATGCCATTCATCACTTTGGAGGACATATGCAAAGTGTGAGGGAAAAATTCAAGGGAAATCAGTAAGGCTGAAAAGCCCAACTGATGACCCGAGGATAAAAAACCCCCGGTGAAAGGAACTCTCCCAGTGAACCGATCCCAAGGTAACTGACCTAGACAGGACTCATGCAGACCTATTACATTATTAACCCATGCAGGGGTGCGGAAATTCCAATTACAAAAATAAGTGTTGGGCCAAACACTGCGCTGTAGAACCAAAGGTCTTCGACAACATGGCATCTGATGATGCATTTCTTCATGGCACATGAGTTGACCACCGGTGCTAAATGGGCGGTCAACAGACCTAATAGGTTGGCTCGTGATGAGACCCCCTATCCTCCAGGCAGGTCTTGATTTTAACATTTTTACGGGTCCCTTTGTTTCTTGCTGAGAAGCCTTTTATTGCTTTCTTGGGGATCCCTGGGCGAAGCATCTGAAGGTTTCATTCTTTTGGCTTTTATCTTTTGCCAACTACTTTTACCCTCTGGGCCTTTAGCCCCTTCTTCCCACAAGGTATGGTACAACTCTTTGCTAGCTTGGCAAACCCAATGCCTGGACCAGTGTATGGGATGGATGAGAGGGAAAAAGATGAAAAGTGGTAAGTATGGTGGGAATGGACGATGAATTTTCATGAACCCCCGCCCAGTGGCAAATTAAACCCTATGGAAACCAACTTACTAGGGCATCCTGTCATTCCTCCCAGGTGTGGACAAGTGGAAAGTCATAATGTCCAAGCACACGTTAGAAGTAACAGAATTAAATGCACATATTCAAATGTTTTGAGAATCAGAGTGACACATACCATGATACCCGGACTCATTACCTCATGGAGCAAGACTCATTGCTGCTGAAGGACCATGCCGATGGGATGGATGCTGCTGCTGCTGACAAGGTGGAGGCGCTAAAGAAGAAGAAGGATGGGCCCTCCAGGGCCAGGCTCAAGTCGATCTGGCTCTCGGTACTCCATTTATAGGACCTGTGGCCTCGAGACATAATCTCCTTAGTTATCCCTAGGCTAGGGGATAACAAGCCCCACTTGAGATGGACTTGCTATTGTTGGAGACCTGGGGCGTATTAAGGAGGAAACTTCCTCAAACTTTTTAGTGAGCGTCATCATTGCTATTTATGGCCTCAGAGAATGCACCCTACTTGAGCTTGACTTTCGTTTTTTGCACTTTAGTTAGATATCAATTTAGGAGAGTTGAGTTTCAGTGCAGGATCATTGCTATTTTTGGAAATTCCTTCCCTTGGAGACTTGATATTCTTGGACCTAGGGTGACCTCTATAGGAAAACTTCCTCTTGCCTTTGTCTGCACTTCATTGCACCTATTTTTGGCATTGGAAAGTGCATTGTCCTAGCGGATAAGATTTGACTCGGTGTTAAGTAAATTGCATATCAAGTTTTCCTATTTTTGCCTTGCCTTTCACTCGAAGAAAATAACAATTCTAATCCTCAAATTTTTTACCTTATTTAGCCTTGGGAAGTGAATCTAAGAGATGCTTTTGGCTTCTTCCTTCACTTCTTCATGCATTTGTCACTTGGGGATCACTTTTACTAAGCTATTCTTGGAGTTGGGGGAGCTATATTATAGGTTAGGTGTTATAATTGGTAAAGGGGGCGCCCAAAGAGGTCTATGTTTAGCAAAACCTTATTCTATCTTCATTATATCTTCTATATCTGTAGCTAGGGTGCACTTTTGGAGCCTCTCTTGCACATACACAGGGAAAATCCTTCATTGGAGTTGGGGCTTTTCCTTTGAAGTTATTAACTAGAGTTCTATTCCTGGAAAGGTGGCTTGGTTCTAATCTTGATTGTACTCTAGATTTTGATCTCTATTCTTGCTTCTCTCTTTTCCTATAAATCATTATATAGGCAAGGGAGGAAGATCATCGGTGTGTTACTCCTTCTCACCCCCCTGCTTCCATTATTATCATCGAGAGCTAGCATTAGAGCACAAGTAATGTTTGAATGACTCTGTAATCATTGTCGTGGTTGTTTCTTATCTCATTTGATGTGGTGAAGTTGAAGAATCTTGGCTCCCCCAAGATTCTTGAGAATGTTGGTGTGTTCCCACTTGTCTGGAAACTTGTTTCGTTTACAATCCTTGGCAATAAGTTCAAATCAATTTCTTTTGTTGACCATATTCATCCTCAAGTGTGTGATAATTTCTATATTTTCGTAGACTCTTACTTGTTCTTATTTCTTACTTAATAGGAATTGCGTGGTAGGATTCAAATGGTTCTTGTTTTCCCTACTTACTTTTGTGTCATTCATTATTAACTCCATTACAAGGCATTAATCAATTTACTTTGCTTGTTTAATCTTTTGAAAATAAACTCAACCAATATTTCATTGATTTCCGTCATTGAGGAAGCATCTACATCATTTAGGTTAGTTATATTTCCATTAGTTTTCGAGTTTTCTATTAAAAAACAACAAGTTTAGCTTGCTCGTTTTTTGACTTTTTATTGCAGAAAGAAGGAGAAACATTAGTGTTTTTTCGATTTGCATACTTAGAAGTATAACCTAGGATCTAAGTAATAGGATATGGCTCCCGGGAGGAGGAGGAGGAGGAGAGAGTAGTGGCAATGGTGGTGATTTTGATGATTTTGGTATGGAGGAGGACTATTGATAATCATGAGATATGAGATTCTAGTGTCTACCCTATTTTGTATTTGCCATTGGCATTCCCACCTGTTATCGCACAATCTGTAGATTGGGCAAATCCCAACCCAATCCACGAAAGTGTGACAACTATGGGAGTACCTATCCATTGTCACCTTAGATAGACGCTCCCCTCGCTTTAGTGGTGATAAATCACCAAAAGGGGGGAAATCCCGGTGACCCTAGAGGGATTGAGATGAAAAATGATATGATGATGAGTGAAACCCCTATAGATCAAGTTTGGAGATTAAGAATGGCTTGGAAAATAGTCTTGTGAAGGAGGGAAGGTTGCCAAGTGTTTTGTACCTACAAACCAATATTAGCCCTGCTCGGAACAAGACAAATGATCATAAACCAAGCCTTAAATCGAATGGAAATCAACCAGATAAGCTTGCTGTCCTAAATTGCAGCAGTATGGAAATATATAGATCAACAAATAAAATGTTACTAGCTCCAAAATTAACCATCCAAAACATCAAATAATTATTGGGTGATCAAGCCCTAATCATGTAGATAATATCCCAATACTTAAACACAAGTTTTGATGGAAAAATAGGGCTGCAAAAAGATGTTGTCAGCAATATATTAGGGCAGCCTTGTGGCTGTAACAAACTTTTGCTACAGCAGCAAGTTCTAGTCCCTGAAATTCACAAGCAAGATACTCAAATGAAATCCCTTGACAAGGAGAATAATTAGCACTAATTACTTGCAATTTTCAGCAGTAGAAAGAGTGATAAAAGATGATGAAAGAGTAAGTTTGTAACAGCCCTAATGGCTGTAGCAATTAATTTATAACAACAAGAGAATCACTTGGCTAAAGAAGATGTCTTAGAGGCTTGTTATCCCCTATCCTAGGGATAACTTAGGAGATTATGTCTTGAGTCCCAGAGGTCCTAGACATGGAGTGCTGAGAGCCAGACGACTTAAGCTTGGCCATGGAGGGTCCATCTTTTCTTCAGTGAAGCCCGTCATTCAGCAACAACAACATCCATCCCACTAGCCTGGTCCTGAAGTAGCAGTGGGTCTTCCTCTATGAGGTAATGAGTCCGGGTATCATGGTATGTGTCACTCTGATTTTCGAAGCATTTGAATATGTTGCACTGAACTCTGCTTCATTTCATAACGTTTGCTTCATTTCATAACGTTTGCTTGGAAATTATGCTTTTTAACTTGTTCATACCTGGGGAAGGTGAGTTGCCACTAGGTGGGTCTATGAAAGGTCATCGTCCATTCCTTCAATACTTACCACTTTTCATCATTATTCCTCTCATCTTCCCCTACCTTGGTTTGGGCATTGGGTTTGCCACACTAGGAAGGGTTGTACCTTGCCTTGTGGGAAGAAGGGGCTAAAGGCCCAGAGGGTAAAAGTAGTTGGCAAGAGTTAAAAGCCAAAATAAAACCTTTGAGATACTTCGCCCAGGGATTCCCGAGAAAGCAATAAAAGGCTTCTCAGTAAGAAAAGGGGACCTGTAAGATAAAACAAAACTCAAGGTCTAGTTGGTGGATGGGAGGTCTCATCATGAGCTGACCTATTAGGTCCATGGGTATGTAGCGGTATGACACTACCATCTATCTGGTCACCAAACCAGGGTAGTGGCTCTTGGTGGTGTAGCCAAGAGAAAGGGGGTCTCATCACGAGCCAACCTTCTCATTTCTGTGAAATGCTTGTGGGTAACACTGTCACCTTTGGTTACCACGCCAGGGCAGTGTCCCCCAACTTTTCCCTTGAAAAGAAAAAAGACCAAAAAACAATAAGACTAAGAATAAGAGGCATTGAATGGGCTAGGAATTAAAGGCATCTGTGATAAGGTGCAACTCGCCCTCTACAGAGGCACCCACAGTAAATACCTACATTTCCCTGTTATCACTGCACCCTCTGCCCAAACACGTCCCCTACACCATTTCACACACTTACATGATCTAGATTGGCTCTCATCTGGGAAACACCCCAAACTTGAGGAGGATTAGCCCAATAGGACATCCTGAGACCCTCTCCAAACCTGACTTGTTAAGCTGCATAATGTCCTTGAGCATTTGTTTGGGTAAAGGGGGGTTTGATGCACATGTTTGGGTAATTTGATTATTGGATATGATTGACATTGCTATGATCCCTGTGACTTATGAGCCCATGGAGGGTGTACTTGTTGCTGCTACAGGATCTTGCACAGTGGACAGGTACATATGGGGAGATGATTAGCTCGGACCTCCATGGGGCTGAAAGCCCACCGATGGATGCTGTGACCCCAGCGAGGGACAGAAAGATGTTAGACTTGCACCAGGAAGAAAGAAGGATTTTTCACTAGAGACACTTTGGCAGACCTAGACCCAGGGGGATCTTGGTCTTCCACTCGGACGTTGGCTTTGGGAGGGCTATGATGTCACCTTTGTGACCCTAGACGTTACCCAGAGTCAGGATTGGCATTATGGAGGCAGTTGTGTGCTAATTGGCACGTGTGGCATCATCCAAGGGCTTGGGAGGCCTATCGTTTTTGCATATGAGGCCCAACGTTCCACCCAGGAGGCTCAACGTCACCTTAGAAGGGCATGACGTCACCTGTAAAAGTGATTTTTGGGTTTAATTAATGACATTTATGTAAAAACTGGATTTTTGATGTAATTTGGCCATGTCGGCCTTTTGATGATCTAATTTTAATTAAAGGTCATAATTATTGTATAAATAGAGAGATGAAACTCTCATTTTTTCATGATTCTTTCATCACACAAGTGTGAGGTCTGAAATTCAGCCCTCTTTAAGGGTTATTGGCTGAAACTAAGTGGTGCGCAACTTTTGGGGAGGGAAATCTTGGTGTATTTTGGCAAATTTTCATTGTGGAGGATTTTCAAATAGGGTTTGGCTTGATTATTCTTGGTGAAGTAAGTAGAAAATCTGCATTTCTTTATTGTGAATGGATGCTTATGGTGAATTTACTTGTTTCATGTCAAAGATTATGAAATTGCTTGCTTGAAACCCTAGGAGAAAGACATATGTTATTATCTTTTTCTCTCTAATCTTCCACTTGCTAAGATTTCTTGAAAAACACCTATCTAGAAGTAGATACTAGAGCCCTACCATTGTAGCACTCTAGTAACCCTACTTCATTGCCTATTGCATATTTTATTTCAAATTGTCTAAGGAAAAGAGAAATTGCTAGGGCCTAATTTTATTACTTTCTAGCAATTATCTCTAGGACTTGAATGTTTGAGGCCTTGGGCTACCAACACCTTTCTCATCCTCTCCATCTCTTTTGACTAAGTATAATCATTGCTATTTTCCCTTAAGAGTTGCTGCTGCTATCATTGACTCCATTACCCTAGAAGGCACTAGTCTACCCACTACAATTGTTGATTGATCAAACAATTTTCAGAACATCTTCTTTTGAACACCTACTAACTTCTACTAACCCTTGGCTATCCTATTTTTATGATTAACTTGCTGCTTTTGCAAAAGATTGCTACAACCATCTTAGAGCAGCAATCTCACCTTAGAAGTGACATCTTATGCTAGCTAAATCTTGCTAAACTTGCTTGTATAGTGGGTATCAATTGGCATAGTTAAATCTATTATTTGTATTTTTTTATCAAGCATTTTGAAGCATATTTATTGTGGCTGTTGCAATTTTATCATTGCTGTTATAAACTGTTATATTTCTGCAATTTCATATCAGCCAGTCTATTTTTTAAAAGTTCATTGTCTTATAAAGCATTGATATCATTTTGGTACTTGGAAAGTGCCCTTTTTTGTCTTTGTTGTCTTGTTCTGGGCAGGTACACAACATTATTCTTTTGATTCATCCCTAATAAGACACAAGAACCTTTTGATTTGAGTGACTTGTGAGAGGGGAGGGACTTTCTTGTATCATTTGCCTTAGCCTTCTCAAACCCTCAGGTCACTTGGGACGTCTCCCCTAGGGTATTGCAACATACTCCTAAATAGAAAGGGATTTCCTATTAAAGTGATAGTGATAGGTCATTCCCAGTTACACCAATGCTGTATCCACTTGCCTTGGGCTTTGGGCAAGTACAAATTGTGTGATAACAAGGCTCAAACAAGCTTATAGCATGAAGAACAACTTCCAACTTAGACAATTGCAAAATCTCTATTTTTCACGTATACCAATGCAATGATTTTAGATCTACAATGAAAATTAGATTAGTGCCTTATTAGTTGGGTTATGGGGTCTCTTTTTATAGGGGCTAGTTGTATTACCTCCCTAGGGGTGTAAGCCTTTTTACTCCCTAGGGAAAACCAAATTAGCAAGGTAAATCTAGGAGGGTATAAGCCTTTTAACTCCTCCTAGCAACCTTTGCTAAGTGGCTTATCCAAGACAAATATGATAGATCTTAGTGGAGGGTGTATGCCTTTGTACTCCTCCAAGGGTTTAGACAAGAATAACCATGAAACAAGAAGAAATAACAACAACATGAAGAAAATTCCTTACCAATTTCAAGAGATAGCAAGATAAATCCTCTTCTACCAAAAATATTCCACCACAAAGCAAGAGCAAGCATCCAAGAGAGATAGCGCACCACTTTTTCCACCAAGAGACAAGTACTAGCATCCAAAATTGAATAAGAGAGAGAAAGTGCGAATTGCCCAAGTAGGGCGAAAATTTCTCAAGTGTCATATATCTAAAATGAAAGTGACAAGGTCTTCATTTATACAAGACCTTGTAAACCAAATTTGTCCATATACAAAGGGTAAAACACAAATTATGGAGGTCGACCTCCTTAATTTGCCCCTTTACAAGTTATAATTCAACTTTACAAAAGACGAAAGCCCTAAATGATGATGTCATGCCCCTTAGTGGTGACATTTGCCATAATTAGCAAGTCGTTGAGCTCCTTGAAGGAGATGTTGGGCCTCCAAAGGTCATATCTTCAAGTGCAAGGGTCTTCCTCCATCCAAACGTGCCAAGTCATCATTAAATCATCCAACACCACCAAGCCCTAGCCCTACAAGTGTGATGTGATGCCCCAGAAGAGTAGAATGTGGCCTCCAAAGGCAAATGTTGGGGCTAAGAGGGCTAGCGAGTCACCTCCAAGGGATAATCAAGTGCCTCCAAAGGCAACGTCCCTCTTCCAGGCTGTCCAAAGGAGAGGGGGCGCATCATCCAACCCGTGGGCGCCATGCCCCAAATGAAGGTCCAAGTGACCTTGTGCCTTCACAATCAAGTTTTCACCTGTCAAGGACTTGCAAAGACAAACAAATACGCCTTCCAAGAGTCCACAAGTCCTAATATCATGCCAAGTAAGCCATATCTAATAAAAGAACCACCCAAACATGTGCATCAAATCCCCCCTTTTCAAAATAAACCAATGCTCGAAGATGTTATACAATTTGCCAAATTTAGATATGGGAGGGGTGTCATAGTGCCCTATTGGGTAAACCAATTCCTCAAGTAGGGGATGTTCCCAAGGAGAAACCTCTCTAGGCCATGTAGTGGATGTGAGGTGGATGGGGTTAGACTTCTAGGTATGGGGTTTCATGACATACAAGGGCTCGTATTATCTCACTTATGGGCGCCTTTGTTGAGGGCTAGCCACATCTCTTTCTCTTTTTGTTTTTAAGGCATATTTTTTCCAAACCCTTTATTAGCCATTTACTTTGCATGTGTCACCAAGTTGAAGACAATAAGGGGCACCAAAAAGGAAATGCATAGCCCACATACGCTCTACCTTGGTTTGCATGCCTTTCCAAGTTGAAGTCAATAAAGGGCACTAAAAAATAAATGCATAGCCCACAAACGCTCTACCTTGGAAAGTTTAAGCAATTGATTAATTATTTATTTTATGGGTCCCTTACTTTTTTGAGAAGCGTTTCATTGCTCTCGGGATCCAAGGGTGAGCCTTTATTGCATGTTGTTCTTACTAGGGCACCTTCGAGCCTAATGGCCCCTTCCCACGAAATGAGGTACATGCCCGTCTTGGGTCAATAAGCCCGAAAACCTAAAAGGTTGGGAGACGAAAATGAGGAAGTGATGGAAGGTGGCAAGTATGAGCATGAGTGGTACGATGACCCTTCAAGGAGACCCTCGGTAGCAACCCTTTCCTTAAGGGTGGCCACTTACTAGGAAACCATGACACTTACCAAGGTGAAATAGGGAAAAAAACATAATTTCCAAGCATTTGTTTTCAAAATCAAGGAAGGATTCTTTGCAACATGTTCAAATGCTTGAATTATTAGAATGACACTTATCACAATACCGGATTTGTTACCTCATGGAGCAAGACCTGTTGTCCTCTGTGATCCAAGCTAGGTGTGGTTGACGTTGCTACCATTGATCGGATGGAGATGTGTGGTGAATGAAGGGCTCTGCATGCTGAAATGCCTTTCGGTACTCAATGTCTGCAACCTGAGGGCCTCGAGACATCATCTCCTTAGTTGTCCCTAGAAATGGGGGATAACACCACCTATAGTATTGGTGACTCAGTATATATATAATACATTTTGATTTAGATGACTTAATGAGAAAATTGCAGTTTGTGGTTCTAATTTCTTCTGTGTCATTTAATCATCGATGATGTAGTAACTAGTTGTATCAATATTTTGTAAATGTTCTAGTTTTAAAAAAAAATGGATCTTTATGTCTATATTTCATTTTTGTATTTGTAATTTGTAGTTTATATATATATATATCTATTTATAATTTTTTAATTTATATATAAATCTTGTCCTCCATGTCCTGTTTCTAAGGTCAATGTGTCCCATGTCGAACACTCGTATTTATGTGTCCTCCGTGTTTTGTGTCCTCATGTCATGTGACTTAGTCTAGGATCTTAAATCTGCATTTAATTAGTGTTTTCTGCATAAAAACAGTAAGAGTAGCTTGCTGTCCTTTTTTCTTTTTACATAGATATAGGCTGTCCTAATTGTCCATTTGTATTAGTTTTCGTGCCCATTTATATCTAGCACTTAGTTCATCTATTTTGGTGTGTTTTCAAGCATTCTAGAATGTTTTTAGCTTTTTGTCTTGTACTTATTTGTTGAGATCATAAGGAGATAATAGATCTACTGTGAACACTCTAACAAACCCTAATCTAGTCAAATTAAACCCACTAGATTTATAATAACACTTATTGTTGATCACAAGAGAGATGTAGTTATACCATAGTGAGCTCAAGAGAGATCAACCATAACCAAGAAAAATAACTATGACCAGAGCAAACTTTTTACGAGTGCCCTTAGGCAAAGAATAAGGAGTATTTTCACTTAAATGAGATGATTATAAATGAAGAGTTTATTTTATAATTATACACACCCTTTACAATTAGTGTGCTAGCTGCAAGAAGGTGATTAGGTCAGCCTTAGCCATAATTGTCAAGAATAGTAAAGAGCAATAAATGGGTTAGTTACCCATATGTAGGCTCAATAAAGCCTTCAATACACTAATACAATATGTCAGTGGCCTCAAGTGAAGATTAACCACATAATCTCAACACCGCCCCTTAATCTAAATGGGGGGCCACGGGTAAAAGACATTACAATACATCATTATTCCCCCCTTAATGGCAGCTCTCCTACATTGGTACCCTTCATAGTACATACATTGGTAAAGGTGGAATCTAAAAGAGATTTGGTGAAGAGATCTACAAGCTGATTTGCTGGATGGACAAACACTGGCACAATTGTCCCTAAGCATGAAGTTGTCGAATGCAATGCTTGGAAATATCAATGTGTGTGGTTTTCTGGTGATTCGCTAGATTGTGAATAAGCTCAATGGTACTTTGATTGTCACAAGCTAAGGTGGAAGGAGTGCATGGAGAAGACCTAGCTGAGCAAGCATCATATGGATGTAGGCAAGGTGCTTCCTGACGTGAAATGCACTAACATATTTGACTTCAATGGAGGAAAGACCCATAACCCATTTCTTCTTTGAACACCAACAAACTGGTCCCAAACCAGGAGAAAAGAAGTAGCTCGAGGTAGATCTTCGATAATTAAGATTGCCAGTCCAATCGACATTGAAAAAACCAAGGAGACAAATAGTAGTGCTAGTTGAGTAGAAAATGCCCATGGGAGTGGTGCCCCTAAGATAGCGCAAAGTGCGCTTAGTGGCTTGCCAATGACTCTTATGAGGTTACTGCATGTATTGAGAACACACACCGACTACCAAGGAGATATTTGGCCAAGAATGTGCAAGATAAAGCAGACTGCTGAGTACAGATATTTAAATCATTGCATCAAATAAGGGCAAAGGAGGTTGAGAAATATAGCTCGAATAGGTATTTCTTGCACAAGCTTCAATATGAACATGCAGGGAATGGTTCGAGACATTTCGTAGTTGATGGCTTTTGTCTTCTAAGACAAAGTCATATTTGATGGCTTTTGTCTTGTAGTGCACGAGTCAAGAAGACACATTGGAATTGTCTTCCTCTGCTATAGTAGTAGTATTGCATTTGAATTCTAGAGTTTGTATCCTATTTGGATTATGCTTCTATGGTTTGTATCCTATTTGTATTCTGTATCAGGTGGTTGGACATCCTATAAATCTAACCTTTGAGTGTAAGGAAAATACACTTGAGAGAGGCGGAGACCAAGAGAAGAAGAAGAGTGCATCTGAGAAGCGAAAGTGCAGATCCTCTGTAGCAAACGAAAAGAGGGAATCTGTACAACAAAAACGTCGTACAGCAGTAGCTGTTGCCTTCTTTCTTCAGCAGAGCCACACTTCTATTTCAGCAGGTTATAGTTCTCTGTTCTATAGTGTTTTTGTTTACCGTACAACTGCTAAATTACAACAGACTGTGGAGGTGCCTTGTAAGCTTTGATCATTGGAATGATACGCTGATTTGAAGGGGAAAATCACTATGCATGTGTGTTATTCATTTATTGCTTCCACTGTTCATTTTCCAGCTTTGTGTGATTAATGCCACGGTCTGAAATTTATTTCAGCAAAAATTAAATTCAACAATCTACTTGTTTGATTGAGATCACAAGGACTTTAGTCACCTAGGGTTGTGAAAAATTTACATGGTATGAAAGCACATATCTGATTGAGATCTCAAAAGGTTTACAGTTGTAGATCAACTGCTGGAAAAAAGGACCAACAGTTAGAGGGTTTCATTATTGTTGCTTGAAGGACTAAGCACTCTTGCAGGGCAGTTTTTTGTTTTATTTTTAGATCTGTGAAGTTTGTGTAGTCGATCTTAGAGATGGCAACCACCAACCTCAGATTTGAGGACAGATTGGATGGTGCCTCCAACTTCTTGCCCTGGAAAGTCAGGATAACATTGCTATTGGAAGAAAATGATCTCTGGGATATCGTCAAGGATGTTGTGCCTTCAGATCCGCTGTAGTTGGCAGCCCACAAGAAAATGGAAGTGAAGGCCAAGTGGATGATCTTGGATGCCGTGAAGGATCATCCGATTCCTCACATATCAGAGAAGACAATGACGAAGGAGATGTTCGATGCCCTGGTTAGCCTCTACCAGAGTGAAAACATAAACATGAAGATGATATTACGGAACAAAACTTAGATCTATAGAGATCACCAGATCAGATTTAGTCACTAGTTACCTGATGAAGATCATGACTATTCGTAATCAACTTGTAGCATTTGGGGAGAAGATTGCAGAGGGAAAGCTAGTGAATATGGCAATGAATGGATTCCCAGCTTCACGGGGACCATTTGTCAAGGGTATTTGTTCTTGTGAGAACCTTCTTAAATTTGAGAGGCTTTGGGATGACTGCATCCGGGAGGAAACTCAGATGGATTCAAAGGTTGGCAAGAAGGACCGTGACAATAACCTAGCCCTAATTGGTCAAACAAAGAAAGGGAAGAGGTATAGGACCCAACAAGGGAAAGGGAAAGAGTGAGGAGTCAACCTCACAGCCAGGGAAGAAGGATTTATGTAAAATAAAGTGTTTCATATGTCATAAGCACAACCATTATGCATTACAGTGTCCGGAGAGGAAGAACGATAAAGGGAAGCATTGACAGAATCAGGTAGCAGCCTCAACTGAAATTCACAGGAGCAAGTTTACCTCCAAGTTTGAGTAAGGATTTCTTGATGGTATCTTGCCTTTCAACCAATACGGTTTCGAGGAACGCTTGGTATGTGGATAGTGGAGCATCTAGGCATGTGACATCAACCTGAGAGTTATTTTCTATTGATGATTGGAGCTTTGTGAGACATTCTTCAGGTCTTCTCCTCGGAGCAGTGGGCTGGGTCGACCTGTGCCTTCTACCTATCTTCTCCCCGATGGACTGAGCTGGGTTGACCTGAGATGGGTCTTCTCGTTAATTGTGCTGGGATGGGTTGACTTGAGACGGGTCTTCTCCCCAGGTTGATGGGCTGGGTTGATTTGTGGGGACACCCCTGATCTTCTCCCCATATTGGGCTGGGTTGAACGCTCCTCTGAGATTGAGTTGAGCAAGACACTTGTCAGAGGCGTGGCAAGTTGTCCTGGGATGGCACCCAGCGTTCCATGGGAGCAGACCATGTGGACATTGTTGGGTATGTGTTATATTCTTTGCACGAGTAGTAGTGTCCGAGTAGTAGTGTCGGGCCGACATATTTTCGCCGGGCCGACATATTTCTGGGACGACATATTTCCGGGACGACATATTACCAGGACGACATATTTTCGGGACCACATGATATTAGGTGGTTTTTGGCGCATGGTTTTTTGCCGATGGTTTTCTAGTTCCAGTTAAGGAATTAGGGTTTTGGACTAATCCAGGTCATTGGGTTAGGGTTTTGGATGCCGCTGGCTCCTATATGTATATTGTATTGTAAACAATGTAAAACAATGTATGAATA
>ML781325.1:533760-546747 GCA_009831015.1 Picea engelmannii | reverse complement strand
CGATGGACTGAGCTGGGTTAACCTGAGATGGGTCTTCTCGTTAATTGTGCTGGGATGGGTTGATTTGAGACGGGTCTTCTCCCCAGGTTGATGGGTTGGGTTGATCTCAGGGGACGCCCCTGATCTTCTCCCCATATTGGGCTGGGTTGAACGCTCCTCTGAGATTGAGTTGAGCAAGACACTTGTCAGAGGCGTGGCAAGTTGTCCTGGGATGGCACCCAACGTTCCATGGGAGCAGACCATGTGGACATGTCACTAGGGAGTTGACCAAGTGGACACATCATGAGGGAGCAACCCTTGATGATGATGATGACTTGTTCTAGTGGATCATAGTCCCTAGAAGAGATGAGGACGTTGACATTGGGTGCATCCATGTGTGACATATTGATGCAGCCTTTCACTATGATGACCAGAGACAAGAAGAAGCCCAACGTCTTGTGTGGAAGACCCATCAGAAGCCCAACGTCTTGTGTAGAAGACCTAATCAACTAAAGTCGACATGGATGAAGAGACACCTTTTGGAAAGGATAAAGCTCACATTGGACTTGTATAAATAGAAAGAACTATCTCTCATTTTGTCATAACACACTTGGATCACTTTCTCTTTCTTGTGTAGCGCTAGCCTCTTGGGATTCTAGCGCACTTCTTCTTGGTGATGAGATTTTCTCTTAGAATATTTATTATCTAGTGAAAGGTTGCAGCTGGGTTTTTCTCCCTTGTGAAGAAGGGTTTCCCAGGATATCTCTTGTGTATTTTGTGCATAGTTATCTTCTTGTGATCTTGGATAATTGTATGATGTAATTAATGCTTAGGGTTTATGCTTCATGATGCTTATGCTATTGCAAAATTGAATAGAATGTTAACAAATTGATCCAGCATAAAAATTCAACATTTTCAAGTCTAAAAGAGCACATCTCAGGAGTTCAGGTTGAGCTTGGTGATGATGCCAAGTATCCAGTAGTAGGAGTTGGTACCATTCCTTTCCAACTCTAGTTAGGTATTTTTTTAGATTTTGACGCTGTGTTGCTTGTTCCAGATCTTAGGAAGAATTTACTTTTAGTTTTGGTTATGGAAGATAAGGGCTTTGCAATAGCACACACTTTTTACCACCAAGTCCTTATCAAACAAAAGGAGTCTAGCCCATAATCAATTCAGGTGATCGGGGTTAGTGAAGGCAACTTGTACAGGTTATAGGGTGAACTTGTTCGACCCCTAGTTCATAACACAAAGAAATTTTGCGAGTTATGGCACAAGAGGATGGGGCAGTTGCATTACAGGGCGTTGCCTATTATGAGGGAGATAGTCATAGGTCTTCCAAAGTTCAACATTGAGCAGTAGGGAATATGCAGAGGGTGCGTGCTTGGCATGCCAAGGTTTCTTTTCCAAGCAGTGAGGATAGGTCTAAGAGGATCCTAGATTTGGTGCATTCAAATGTATGTGGACTGATGTCAGTATTGTCAATTACAGGGAGCATATACTATGTTTCCTTCATTGATGATTTCTCTCGCAAAACTTGGATCTACTTCCTAAAGACGAAGGATGAAGTCTTTAGTAGGTTTCAGGAGTTCTAAGCTCTTGTTGAAAACCAGGCAAGGATGAAGATCAAGGTTTTGAGATCAGACAATGGGGGTGAGTATACCTCCAAGAAGTTTGAGGGTTTTTGCGAGGCAAGGATCAAGAGGGAGTTGACTGTTCCGTACAACCCACAACATAATGGAGTTGCAGAGAGAAAGAATCGATTCATGACCAAGACTTACCGATATTTATTTGGGAAGAAGCATGCAATACTGTTGATGTTTTTGGTAGCTGCGGGAGGTATTAACCTCCGGGATAACCTTTCTTATAGAAGAAGTTGCCAAGATGTCAAAGGAAAACCATTGAAAGAATTAAAGAAGCCCCAAAATATTTATATTGCTCCAGAAATGAAGTCGACTTGCTAGAAAAAGATAAGGTAAATATATTTTCCAGAAAGGACAGGTCAGCCCCACTGGAAAAGTTCACTGGTCAGATTAGTATAAATAAGGGTGGCGCCCTTCTCATTTGACACACTCTCTCACATATCATAGCGCAAGTTTGGAAGAGAGTTGCAGTTGTAGCTGTAGTTGCAACTGCTGAAGGAAGGAAGGCGCAAGTCTTATATTTCTCAGTCTTGGTGGTGCGCTAGAGGTGGACTAGTGCTCTAGCACTCTGGCTAGGGTTTGCATTGCTAAGTTCTCTCGTTGTTGAGATAAGTATTGCTGGATTCTTTCTTATTGGTTTTCTCTAGTGAATAGAGCTTGTTCTTGGTTATTCTGTCTTCTACATGGATCTTCTCTATAAGAAAAGGTGTTGGGTTTTCTCCCTTTGTGTTAAGGGGTTTCCCAGGATAACCACTATGCTCTGCTTGGGGGTGGCACTTGAGGATGCCTATGGTTGGGTGACAATATTGTAGCATTGTCTACGGAGAAACGAGCAGACTCATTTTTTTTGTAATTTGTGCTTGGTTAAATCTTCTTGAGATCCTGGTTATTTATTGCAGTTGTGAACTAGTCTAGTATTAAAAAATTCAACAAATACAATAGTCTACATCTAGAATATGTGTCCGCATAGAATCTTGGAGGACAAGACACCAGAGGAGGCATTCACTGGTGTGAAGCCAGAGGTGAGTTATATTCGCATCTTTGGTTGTCTAGTTTATATCCTTGTACCTATAAAGAAGAGGACCAAGTTGGATCCCTACAACAGGAAGGGTTTATTTGTGGGTTCAAGTGAGACTTCAAAGGCTTATAGGTCTAATATTCGAGTGTAGAGGAAGAAAGTTGTGAGCAGGGATGTAAAGTTTGAAGAGGACTTCGCATCTAGGAAGTCGCATGAGCCCATTCCAGTGATAGAGGACGAGGAGCAGGAGGCTCCGAAGGTTGAGCCAGAGTCACCACAGTCACCCAGTTCAGGACAACAACATTCAGGAGAGGAGGACGAGAGAGTAGCCCTTTCCAGTTTGTCAGGAGACCTTGATGGTTCACTCAAACCTTGAGGGATTCTTAGGAGTATGTTGAGATTCCCAAGAGCACATTTAGAGAGAGCAGACCTCCGAAGAAGTTTCCAAAGTACATGGCATTGATGAGCAACATCATAGATTCAAAGCCTTCCAGTTTTCAAGAGGAAACAAACTAGTAGGTTTGGCGAGATGCCATGCTGCAGGAATACACCTCCATCATGAAGAGTGATGTTTGGGACATATTGCCAAGACCGGAGGGGAAGTTAGTGGTAATTTCCAGGTGGCTCTACAAAATCAAGAATGCTGCAGATGGCAACATTGATAAGTTTAAGGCGAGGTTTGTGGCGAGAGGGTTCTCCCAGAAAGAGGGAGTGGACTATGAGCAGACATTTTCTCTAGTTGCCAGGTACACGTCCATTAGAGCAGTTATATCTTTAGCTTCATTTATTGGATGGAGGATACATCAGATGGATGCAAAGACAACTTTCCTTAATGGGATCATTGAGGAAGACGTGTGCATAGAGCAACCTTAAGGCTTTGAGGTAAAAGGGAAAGAGTCCCATGTTTGCAGGCTTAAGGAAGCCTTTTATGGACTTAAGTAGGCACCAAGAGCATGGTACTCCAGGATTGGTGGATACTTGTTGAGCATGGGCTTCACCAAAAGTGAAGCAGATCATAACCTATATTATATATTTGTTGGGACTGATCTGATTGTTTTGATGCTGTATTTAGATGATTTGTTTCTTATGGGTGCAAAGAAGCTCATCGCAGGGTGTAAAGTAGATTTGGTAGCTGAGTTTGAGATGAAGGAAATTGGCATGATGCATTTCTTCTTGGGTTTGGAGGTTTGGCAGAGACGAGGGGAGATCTTCCTTGGGCAGGGTAAGTATGAAGTTGAGATCTTGAAGAGCTTTCAGATGGAGGACTGCAAAGCTATGGCCACACCCATGATCACTAATTTGAAGAAGGTGACAACCTCAGATTCAGAGTTGGTGGATCCCACGTTGTACAAGCAGTTGATAGGTTCCTTGATGTATCCGGTCAACATTAGGCCAGATATATGTTTTGTAGTGAACACCTTGAGCCAGTTCATGGTGGAGCCGAGGCAGGAGCATGGGTAGCAGCAAAACATGTGCTCAGATATTTGATGGTCACAATGGAGTATGGTCTGAGATATCTTGGAGATGGTGAAGTGAAGTTGCAGGGATATACAGACTCAAATTGGGCAGGCAATGAAACAAACAGGAAGAGCACCTTAGGGTGATGCTTTAGCTTGGGATCACCAGTGATATCCCGGTTCATCAGGAAGTAGACTTTCGCGGCACTTAGCTCAATAGAGGTAGAGTATATGGCAGCCAATACTGCGAGTTGTGAGGCCATCTGGCTTTGCAAGTTACTTGCAGGATTGATTGATCAGGAGTTGGACCCCCCAATGATTTACTGTAATAATCAGAGTTTATCAAACTCTCCGAGAATCCAGTGTTTCATGACAGGTCCAAGCACATAGAGATCAGATATCACTTCATACGAGACAAGATTCAGAAGGGAGCAGTGAAGCTCCAGTATATTGCCACATATCAACAATTAATTGATATTCTGATCAAGCCCTTAGTAAAAGGGAAGTTTGAATCACTCAGAGACAGACTTGGATTGGTGCTGAATTTCTTCCTCACTAAGAGGGACTGTTGAGAAATATAGCTCAGACACGAATTTCTTGCACAAGGTTCAATATGAACGTGCAAGAAATGGTTTGAGACATTTCTTAGTTAATGGCTTTTGTCTTCTAGCACAACGTCATAGTTGATGGCTTTTGTCTTCTATCACAAAGTCATATTTGATGGCTTTTGTCTTGTAGTGCACAAGTCAAGAAGACACATTGGAATTGTCTTCCTCCACTACAACAGTTGTATTTGAATTCTAGAGTTTGTATCCTATTTGTATTCTGTATTAGATGGTTGGATAGCCTATAAATGTTATTCTTTGAGTGTGAGGAAAATACACTTGAGAGAGGCGGAGATCAAGAGAAGAATGAAACCATAGGTGTTCCAATTCCTTTTTGTTGATGAAGAGCTTGATAGCTGCGAGAGAATGTGAGTGGCAAGGTTTTGCAAATGTATACCATCTGCTCCATGACAAATCCTCCATTTAAATAGGGTCATAG
Source organism: Picea engelmannii (assembly GCA_009831015.1). NCBI lineage: Eukaryota > Viridiplantae > Streptophyta > Pinopsida > Pinales > Pinaceae > Picea > Picea engelmannii. Next base: position 541,609 of record ML781325.1, on the reverse strand, counting down.
TACTCCTCTCATCCAAAGTTGAAGTGTTTGAATAATCATCTAATCCAACAACAAAACTAGCAAATTCCTCCCTTACATTCGTTTGCAAAGAAGCTCGAAATATGCTCATGAAGGCTCTCATCACTTGATTAGCCACCTTGCTATCCTTATGTGGGGCCTTTTTATTCCCATCACCTCGAGCAATGAGGCTGTCATCATAAAAGTTTGGATTTACTGTGCCAAAATGTGCAATGGAATGTTGAATTGGTTCCAACTTTGAACATTGGTTGACCTCACAAGCTCTACAAAATCAACATCAACAAAATAAAGAGAGGGAGCCCCTTGTGAAATAATTCCATGTTTTTCTCAACCATGGTATCCATGTCATCATAAACTCTCCCAAGATAGGTTTTAAGGTGTCTGTATTTCAGAGAAGCTGAAATGCATGTGATGTGAACTTGAGCAACAAATCTATTTTGTTCCAATCCTCATCAATCAACATTCTACGAACCATACTTACCCTCTTTGAATTTGCACGTCTTTAGTCACCTAGTGATCGCTCACCACCATAAACACTAATGGAGATTTAACCTCTACAAGGCTGCGCAACATGATAAAGTTTGAGCCATATTTTGTCTCAGCAACTTTCAACAACTCCAATATGAAGTGTGTTCGAAATATTGCTTGAGGCTGGTGATAGTTGGTGATGAATTTAATTATATATCTAGCCTGCCCTGTGAGCTCCTTCATCCATGGAACTCTAGCCTCGAAGTCTTCTAAAATTATAACTAAATTATGGACAATACAAGGAGTCCAAAAAATGCGATTATACCTACTCTCAATAATCAAGTCCACAACTTTCCAAATGGGTGCGTTATCGATGATAAATTGCTCCACATTTGCTGGGCCTATCGGCTCAATAGCACCGATTAAAATATCAACAATGAAATTACTATCTATTGACTCACCTAAAGAGTGTTTGACTTCAAAAACATTGCTCCTTTTGGTGATGAGGCAATGACATTGACCAATGGCCTACACCTTGTATTTGCCAATACATTTGAGATAATGGAAAGCCTTGAGCTACTCCTTGAGACACAAATTGGTGCTAAAACATCTTCAATAAGTTGCCTAACTTTCTTGAGCAAATCGGTTCAGATTTTGTCGTAGTTGGCGAAAGTTATCAGAACCATAGCTCATAGTGTCAAACCGGGACTGAATTATATTATTATGTGATCAGTGTTGAGTGGCCAGGATAAATGTTGAGTTAAGAGTCATGTGATACGGATATTCAAGAAGGATAAAATTGGCATTAAGAATAAATGTTTGAAAACTATCAATTTTATGAGTCTTTATGAAGTCATTCGGTCTTGATTAGACTTAGGGGATAGCCCATCGTTTTATATTGTGGTTTTATTAGACCATTGGCTTTTAGTGTATAGATTGTTGGGTCCCTTTCCTCTAACTAGGAGTCATTCCTGTAGGTTCTGCAGGCACAATAATGCAAATGTTTTTGCATATTTTTGCTGCTTGTCTCATGACCTTTGTGTTTCATCTTTTTTTTATGATATGTACCTCTGCATCTAGTACCTTGTATAAACTATCCTCAGCATATTTTGGATATAGTTTTCATGGTCATAGCATGCACCAAATGTACTCATATGAGCTCGCTTAGGAGTGTGGAATATCAAATAAACTTTAAATTTATCTTTGCTCATCCATTGAATCTATTATTGTTCAGCTTATGTAGAATTTCTCTTTGCACTTTGGTAAAGAAGAAATAGATTGATTTCACAGTCTTGGGTAGTGATTAGGGATTTATGATTGCAATTGTTAATATGTGCGTTGTCTAACTGTTCTACTTTTTGGCCTTTTTCGCTGGAATCCGGCGATATAAATCTGCACGAAATCACAATTTTCTGTTGTTTAAATTGGATTTCTGAATGCAAAAATTGATTCAGCATGCTGAAAACCCCTTGGGGCACTCGGATTATACAGAATTAACCACTAAAATATGCAGATCCAACAATTTCTCACTGGATTTCGGGCAAATATCACCGGAAAAGGGCCAAAATGTAGAACGTTTAGACTACAGCGTTAATATGCATTCAATCTCAATGCTGTAAAACTACTTCAATCAAACAGTGATAGGTCTTGGCATAGAAGGATTGGGCATATTTTCATCAGGAACCTATATTTTTCATTCTGCCTTTGTGGGTAAAAGACTGCAATTAAGTGGATTTCTTCTACATAAAATTCAAATAATGGTGTTTTGAAATGATAATTAAAAATTTATCGAAAATTGAATGTCTCTAATTGCTAATGTGTTTTCTTTTGCAATTTTTAGTATTTGCATATGGAGAATGGCTTGTCATGTTACAAGATTACAATCATGTTGATATCTTACAAAGTTTTAATTTGACCTCATTTTGTTACACTTATGGCAATGGCATTATTTTGTGTTTTGTTTCTGTTAAATTGTTTGGTTGATAAGTGTTGTCGCTTCTTTTCAGGCATGCGATGTTCTTGCAAAACCACAAAGGTCACTCGCATATTTGCTTCAAACATATTGTGGAATATCTTCAAATAAAGTCTTTCAGGTTTGTAAGATGGCATCTGTACATAGTACATACTACATACAACTCTGAATATTCAAAATTTTATTTCCTGTATAATAAGCCAATTTTTTCCTTAAAATGCCAGTTACTTTTGGTTTGAGCATAATCTTTCTTAGCGAACCCCATGGACTAGAGGCTGTAGAACACTTTCATAGGAATGTTGATGTCTTTTTAAAAAATGTTGAAACAAAGGTTTATTTTCCTGACATAACCAAATGAATAGGTTAGTTCACATTTTATAATGGCAATTTGTCTTTATTGATTTAAACCATAAGTTGATATAGAAGGCATGACCAGCTAGGGGTTGAAAGGACGAGTCTGGAAGTTGAGGAATACAGTGTGAAATAGATGAGATTAGTTGGGATCCTTCTCAGCCAAAAGGACTACTAGGGTGGAGCACAACATTGTTCCTTCAAAGAATTAAAACAGAGTAATGCAAGTTGGGATTTGGAATTTATGATAAGGAGCTTCATCAACTTGTTAGTAATCAGAGTGCCTTTGTATCTGCATGAAAATATGGAAAATTTTAATTTTATATAATTGGAAAGCAACTCAGAAAAATCATGGTCAACATACTTCTAACTTTTACCATTGGGGGCTGGCCTAGTTGGTCAAGAGGGGACAGTGATATTTTCTCCACCAAGGTTCAATTCCCACAAAAGTGGTATGTTTTATCCTGTGAAATACTGGGGTTGTCATGGCTCTTAAGCCGGGCTGTGCATGGATTAGCCACACAGTGTCACATGGTCGCCCACCTCTTGATAGGTGGTGGATGCTTAACACTTAAGTTGCGAGGAAGCATCTTGCCAATTTCTCCAACATACTATCAACTTTCTATGAATTATGCCAAATTATTAGTATGCTAAAATTTGTTGATGTTTTGGTAGCTGCAGGAGATATTTTCCTCCTAGACAACCTTTCTTAGATGAAGAGAAGATTTCGGAAGACAAACGAAGACCATTGAATAGGGGAAGAACACCCCAGAAGAGAAGTCGGTCCACCAGAGAAGAATAAAGTAAAGTTGGAACCTCCAAGACGAGAAGTCGGCCCACAGAGAAAAGATAAAGGAGAATAGAATTTCCCAAAGAAGAAGTCCACCCGGCTAAAGTGTCAGGAAGACTATAAATAAGGAGACGTCTTGCTCATTTGGACTCACTCATTCATTTATCACTCACTCAAGGAGAAGGTGCTAGTCTGAGGCAAGGAAGGAAGACGCAACATTGCACTTTGGAGATTCTTGGTTCGTTATTCTTGGTGGTGGTTTTCTCTTGTGCTCTCCCCCTCTAAAGACGTGCACTACTTTTGTATAGTGGTGGTGCTGCTGCAGTTGCCTAGTTTATCTTGTGTGCTAGCCTTGTGGTAGGGTTCTTCATTATCTGTTTTCTCTTAAGAGCTGGTTCATTGTTGGATTATTTGGACATAATCTATCTAAGAAAGGTTGGTTGGGTTTTTCCCCCATTTGGGGTTTTTCTAGGATAAACTCTTGCGTTCTCTTGTTCTTGTTTATGCTGCTTATATTTCAGTACATGATATAACCGTTATAGTAAAAAAAGATCTAAGAACACTGGTAACTTGACTACTCTGAAAATTAAGAAAATCTAACATGGTATTAGAGCTGGTTACCTTTAGAACAATTTAACCATTGGAAGGAAGATCGTTTGCAACAACACCTTGTCGCAGTACCTTTACCTCTGCATAGTTATAATTTTTCAAGCTTGTTGAGCACTAGTTCCAAGGCGTTGGGATTAATTTCACCATAGAGCAGTTCGTCCTACCCGAACACACCCCCTGCAACACTCTGTTTGCAGTTTGGTGAAGTTCGAAAATTTGAAATTTCTTAGATCTAGGGTTCTACTGGCTAAAATGAGTATCAGTATCAGAGTTAAAGATAGACTGGATGGAGCAAATAACTTCAGATCCTGGAAGCATAGGGTACTCCTCATTCTAGAAGAGAGTGAGTTATTGGATCATGTCAAGCAGGTGCTTCTCGAACCAGAAGAAGACGAAGCCAAAACAAAGTTCATGAAGAATGAAGTCAAGGCCAAGAGGATCTTGACAGACGCGATTAAAGATCATCTGATACAAAATTTATCAGAACTGAAGACACCGAAAGAAATGTTTGATGCTCTAACCAGACTTTATGAAAGCAAGAACACCAACCAGAAGCTTACTCTAAGGCATCAACTTAGAAACGTGACAATGAACAAATTAGAAACAATCTCCAACTATTTCATGAGAATATCGTAGATCAAGGAACAGTTAGCAACTATTGGAGACTCGGTGAACGACGTTGAACTTGTGACTACTACACTCAATGGATTCCCTTCTTCTTGGGACCCATTCATTCAAGGGATTTGTGCAAGAAGCAAATTGCCCAAGTTTGACAAGTTATGGTCAGATTGCACTCAAGAAGAATCCAGACTAATATCCAAGTCGCAGAAGGAAAATGATGACAAAAATCAAGCTCTTGCTGCTCATGTGAAGAAAAGGAAAGAAAGGGGAGAAGTTAGTCCGAAGAAAACTAAAAGACCACATTATAAGAAGTATGTGTCAAAATTCAGATGCTACAACTACAAGATGGGACATTATGCCGCTCAATGTCCTCATAGAAATGAAAAAGGGAAGAGGAAACATCATGCACATTCAACAGATACAGAAGAGCCCACATCCCAGAAGAAGGAAAATGATGAAGAATTTGTATTTGTTTCAGCACTCATAGGTACTATCACTCATAGGTACTTGGCTTGTAGATAGCGATGTTTCCAAGCACATGACCGGATTTAGAAGTTCCCTTACAAACTTAACAAAAAAGAGTTCATCCCTTCAAGTGGAGCTTGGGGATGATTCCAGACACGCAATCAAAGGAATTGGAGAAGCCTCTTTTCAACTTGACTCAGTTAACATTATTTCAATTAAAGATGTTTTGTTTGTACAAGGCTTGAAGAATAATCTTCTTTCTTTTTCTGCTCTAGAAGATAAAGGTTTCAGGGTAGCTTTTGTGGATGGCCAAGTTCTTCTATGGCCCAAGAATTCAAGCATAGATAAAGTTACTGTAATTGGTGTTCGAGAGGGAGGATTGTATAAATTGAAGGGACACCAAGAACAAGCCCTTGTACATAACAACGTTAGCTCTAGTGAGCTATGGCACCGAAGACTTGCTCATATAAATTATAGAGCACAACCAGTATTGAGCAAGATGGTTACAGGTTTACCGGACATTCAGGTAGAACATGATGGAGTATGCAAAGGTTGTGCACTTGGAAAGAATGTCAAAGGAAGATTTACTAGCAGTGATAGTAGGTCCAAGGGGATCTTGGACATCATACACTCCGATGTATGCGGACATATGACGGTGCCATCCTTAGGCAACTTTGTATACTATGTCTTATTCATAGATGACTACTCACGAAAGACATGGTTCTACTTCTTGAAAGTGAAAGATGAAGTCTTCAACAAGTTTCAAGAATTCAAGGCTTTAGTTGAAAATCTCTCTGGAAGGAAGATCAAAATCTTGAGATCTGATAATGGAGGTGAGTACACCTCAAACGAGTTCAAAGATTTTTACAGGGAAGCAGGAATTAAGAGAGAGCTGACAACTCCTTACAACCCCCAACAGAATGGGGTTGCAGAGAGAAAGAACAGATCCATTGTAGAAGCAACTAAAGAAATGATCAATGACCAAAGCTTACCCATGCACTTATGGGAAGAAGCATCCTGTACAACCCTGTATGTCCAGAATAGAAGCCCTCACAAGATATTGGGGAACAAGACACCTGAAGAGGTGTTCATTGGAAAGAAACCAAAAGTCAGTCACTTGTGGATATTTGCTTGTCTAGTGTACATACATGTTCCAAAAGAAAAGAGAACGAAGTTGGAGCCTTTAGGAAATGTAATATACCTAATTCCGTAGATCAAAATAGGTGACTCAACTATCTAGTATCTGTTGCTGGACTAATACACTTTGGGTTTCTGGATGCATTTAGTAACTTGGGTTTAACATGCGTGGTGATTTTGCATGTGATTACAGTTGTTTAACAGTATATAAGTAAGTATGCAAAAGATAAAGACACAAAACAATTGCAACAATGTATTATGAAAATGACTGGGTACAATGCCGCATGCGGCTAAGTAAAAAAAATCTCTTGGCTAGATCAGAGACAAAAGGATATTAGCCAGAATACAATAAGAAAACTAAAACAATGATACCCGGTAATAGAAGAATGTTGTTGGATCGATGGATGAGCTGTAGGCTCTGCTGCATGCTACGCAACTCATACGACAACTGTTGTAAGACTGGAAAGTTCACTTTGGTGGCTAAACTCCTCAGATCTGCTTGGAAACTGTCTCAAACAGTGCACCCTGACCTCATGCACACTCTCAATGGCTGGCCAACTAAAGATCGACCCTTTTACGATTTGTACGGACCTCGGATGGATCCCCGTAGGGGAATGCGCACCAACTGCTGTCGACAACTACGCCCTACAGATTCCACCGACATAATCTCGTTGTAAGGGATTCAAACTGAGCGCCCTAGGCTCCTCTGAAATGGGTCAGAAGGATTTCCCTAGATCTGATATGATGATCTCTCGGGAACCCGAAATGTATCCTCCCCAACTGTCGCACACTCATTGGATGAATGATGCGCCCACGATGATTTCTCCGTCGGAATCTGACGAGAAACCAAGCAATAGATGCGCCGTGCCCTCCTCTCAACTGGGTCGAAAGGGAATCATTGGATTCTCCCTGGTTGGGACAAGTCGAGTCACAAAGTCTCCTCAGAAGCGACACCCTCACCCTGAATAAGTGCGCTGTTGCTGCTGCAAACTGTGTAACTGTTTCTAAAAATCAATGGAAGATCTGTGTGATCTCCCCGATGACTAGGGTGTGTCTCTCAACACCAAAATCAACCACTGGGTGTATTCCTTCTGGAATCCACAAAGTCACTGATTCTCCTGAACCTTTGAAGCCGCCTCAGAGCTCACTCTCAAATCATACACTGTGCATAATGAGGAATTGGGTCGATTCACCTCCTCATATACTCCAAACCCTAATTCCCTGTTAACTTATGCGCCCGTCTATTTTTAGCTCAAATCACTTAAGGGGGTGCACTTTGTTAAGAACCAAACAACAATATAGCATAGAAAAACCTCAGGAAAAGTACTCAACGCCTTGAAAAAGAGATAATTTCAGATAATAAGCCTCTTCGAGGGGGCAACCTCCTTTTACCCCACTTAAATGTTCAAGTACAAGAT
>ML781325.1:506364-528496 GCA_009831015.1 Picea engelmannii | reverse complement strand
AATGGCCTAAAGCCGACATAATTAAAATAACATTACTAATCTAAATTACAACTAATGGCCTAAAGCCGACATAAATAAAATAGCATTACTAATCTAATATGCCCCAATTAAGGGGTAATGGGCCAACATTAGGGCTTAACACACTTAGCCACTTTTCACTTAATGTCACTTTCAGTTTATAACGTTCTCTAGTGAAATGACACTAAATGATCCCGTTTTCCCCTGTTCCTCCCTAGCTATAGTCTAACGAGGATGTTTAAACTTTAGACTACTTAGCCCTCCTCTCTGGAGCTCCTAATCGGAAAGGGACATTACAGTCCTCCCTTCCCGAGATTGCTCGTCCTCAAGCAATGCCAATCTAGGGTGCTACAAAATTTGCTTGCCCTCCCAAGTAGCATCCTCTATTGGATGTCCTCTCCACCTGATCAAACACTCCTTGATGACCCTACTCCTCAAACTTCGCTCTCGGAACTCTAGAACCTCCTTAGGGACCAACTCCAACTACCCCTCCTCATCCAAAAGTGGAAGCTCCTCTGAAGTGCTGATGTACTGTCCCACTGCTTTCTTGAGACAAGAAACGTGGAACACATTATTAGTTCGGCTCCTCTATGGTAGCTCTAGTTCGTAGGCAACTTTTCCTACCCTGCATGTGATCCTGTAAGGCCCAAAGAACCTCGGATTGAGATTTTCTGCCCCACTCTTCTTCAGTGATGATTTTCTGTAAGGTTGTAGCCTCAAGAATACCGAGTCCCCAACCTCGAAGATACGCTTTGTCTTGTGTCTGTCTGCACTCACCTTTTGCCAATTTTATGTTGTTTGCAGATTCTCTTTGACTTCCTTGAGAATCTCCTGACTCTCTACGATCTAGTCTTTGGCTTTGGGAGCCCGACTATCTCCAAAAACCAAGTCAATCAAAGTGGGAGCATCATACCCATATAATGCTTGGAAGGGGGTCATGTCAATGGACATGTGAAGGTGGTGTTGTAGCATTGCTCTCCTAAATGTAGCCACCTCACCCATGCTCTCTGCTGTCCGCTCACATAGTTCCTCAAGTAGCCCTCAACCCACTTGTTGACTATCTCTGTCTGCCCATCAGTTTGAGGATAGTAACTGGTGCTGGGTGTCAACTCTGTCCCCACCAATCTTAATAACTCCCTCCAATTCATGCCGATAAACCGATTGTCCTTGTCAGTGACGATGTTTTGTGGCAACCCATGAAGTCTGGAAACCTCTCTGAAGAAAAGTTCGGCCATCTGTACTGCGCTGTAATCTGTCGAAATGGCATAGAAGTGTGTAAACTTGGTCAACCGGTCGAGCACTACATAGATACAATCCTTACCATGCACCTTGGATAGACCTGTAATAAAGTCCATGGAGATGCTTTCCCATTTATGCTCTTGAATGCGAAGTGGCTAAAGTAACCATGCTGGAAGAGTCTGCTCTGACTTGTTCTGTCGACATGTCACGCACTCACTGATATGTCGCATCACATCCTATTGGAGGCCCTTCCAAGAGAACCTCTCTTTGACCTACCTGTAGGTTTTGAAAAACCCTTGATGGCATTCTAGTGGGGAGTCATGTACTGTAGCGAAAACCTTCTTCCCGAGACCCGATCCCAACACTAGGTAGACTCGGTCTTTGTAGAAGATGACGTCGTCAATGACTCTGTTCTTGCCATCCTGTACTTGCCCATCCAATATCTCACAAGTGAACTTGTCCTTGGAATATTGCACTAACATGTGGGATTTCCAATCTACTGAAATCTCCACCAGAGAACAAGTTGCTGGTCTTTTAGACAATGCATCGGCCACAATGTTCTTCTTACCCTTGACATACTCCATGTCAAAATCAAAGGCCTGAACCTTTGTCACCCACTTCTGCTGACGCTCACTGAGATCCTTCTGCTCAAGGAAATACTTCACGCTGTTATGCTCTATCTTGACCACAAATTTGCTTCTCACCAAGTATTGTCTGAATTTGGTCAAGGCATGCATGATTGCTAGCATTTCCTTGTCATAGATCGAGTAGAGCCTCTCGGGCTAACTAAGCTTCTTGCTCTCAAACACAATAGGGTGTCCCCCCTGCATCAACACTGCTCCGATCCCCTCTCCTGATGCATCACACTCCAATACAAATGGCAGCGTGAAGTTTGGCAATGCTAATACTGGGCATGTGCCCATGACTTCCTTCATGTGATCAAATGCCTTCTGTGACTTGTCGGTCCAGATGAAGGCCGGGTTTGGTGAGATCGGTGAGTGGTGCCCCCAACTGTGAAAAACCTCTCAGAAACCTCATGTAATAGCTACATAGCCCAAAGAAACTCCTCAACTTTGTCATGTTCTTGGGCGTTGGCCAATCCAAAATGGTCCTGATATTCTCCTGGTGCACCTGTACCCCCTTTGCGCAGATAATGTGGCCCAAATAGAGCAACTCTGTCATGCCAAACTCACACTTTGACTCCTTGGCATATAGTGTCTGGGACCCCATGATGTTGAGTACCTCATCCAAGTGCCTCAGGTGCTCCTTCCATGTCTTGCTGTAGACCAAGATGTCGTCGAAGAATACCAATACTGATTTCCTCAAGTGATCCCTGAAAATATGGTTCATGCAAGACTGAAATGTAGCTGGAGCATTGGTTAGCCCAAATGGCATAACCAAAAACTCAAAATGGCCAAAGTGGCATCTGAATGCTGTCTTCTCTGTGTCCTACTATCGAATGCAGTTTTGATGATATCCAGAGCGTAGATCAATCTTAGAGAAGAAAACTTCCCCATGCAACTCGTCCATCAACTCATCAATGCATGGGATAGGATATCGGTTTTTGATGGTGTTTCGTTTCAAAGCCCGGTAATCAATACACATCCTTGTGGTACCATCCTTCTTTAGGGCTAAGACAACTGAAGAAGCGAATGGGCTACTGTTGGGTCTGATGTGTCCCATCGCGAGAAATTCCTTGATTGCTTTCTCTATTTCATCCTTGAACCTCCGAGGAAGACGATAGGGTGGTATAATCATGGGTTTAGCACCCTCCTCCAACTCAATGGTGTGCTCAAACCCCATGTCTGGTAGCAAAGTACACTTCTGTTAGATCGATTATTGCGATTGCTTCCGCAATGGAATGGAAATGACACCAGATGGATGTCAAGACAACCTTCTTGAATGGTGTAATTGAAGAAGAAGTGTACATAGAGTAGCCACAAGGATTTGTAATCCATGGGAAGGAGTCCCATGTGTGCAAATTGAAGAAGGCTTTGTACTGGCTCAAGTAGGCACCCAGGGCATGGTATGCCAGAATAGACAACTATCTGATGAGCTTGGGGTTTACCAAGAGTGATGTAGATCCCAACCTTTACTACAAGGTTGAGAATGGTTGCCCATTGATCTTGGTACTGTGTGTCGATGACCTATTTCTAACAGAAGATGAGAAGCTCATAGTTGGGTGCAAGAGGGAGCTCACCTCATACTGCAAGAAAAGAAGAAGGAAGATCACAACACAATCAGGAGGACTATGGCAGTAGTTGTGTACTACTGGACAATATGGGTAGATGTGTACAACTGGATGATTGCAACATAGTCTTGGAGACCATGACAGATGATTCGAGCTATCGATGGCATGGTAGTAGTTGTGTGCTACTATTTGATTGCAGAGTAGTCAATGGACTACCAAAAGAAGACATCGTGAACGATACCTCCCCAGCTAAGAGCGACTGTTAATGTTTGGTAGCTGCTGGAGGTACTTTCCCTCCTAGACGACCTTTCTTAGACGAGAAGAAGATTCAGGAAGCAAGAGAACCATTGAAGAAATGTGGAAACACGCCAGAAGAGAAGTCGACCCTGAAGAATAAAGAATAATGAAGTGACACCATTCTAGAGGAGAAGTCGACCAAGTATGGAGGTCAAGAGGACTATAACTACAAGGCGGCTTGGCTCATTTGACACACTCACTCACACTCTCTATCCACAGAAAAGGAAGGCACGAGTCTGAGGAAGTTGACGCAGCAACTGGAGTAGCAAAAGTTTCTCATTATTCAGTCTTTGTGGTAACTCTCTCTTGTGCTCTACCCTTAGTGGAGGTGCGCTACTCTTGTATGGTGTTGCTACTGCAGCTGGGGTGGTATTTCTGGTTAAGTATCTTTAGCTAGCCATCGTGCTATGGTTTATCTGTTGGTTCATGGTTGGACTTGTTTGGACGAAATCTCTCTAAGAAAGGTTGGCTGGGTTTTTCCCCCATTTGGGGTTTTCCCAAGATAAATTCTTGTGTCTTCTTGTGCTTCTTACTGCTGCTCTTATTTCCAGTACATGATATAAATGCTAATGTGATAGAAGATCTAAATATACTGGTAAACCTAATTGCTCTATAAAAGTGAATAAAATCTAACAGATGGAGTGTGCAAAGGTTGCGCAGTTGGCAAGAATGGCAAGGGAAGATTTACTAGCAGTGATAGTAGGTCCAAGGGGATCTTGGATATCATACACTTCGATGTATGTGGACAGATGACAGTGCCATCCCTACGCAACTTTGTATACTACATCTTATTCATAGATGACTACTCTCGAAAGACATGGATCTACTTGTTGAAAGCGAAAGATGAACTCATCAACAAGTTTCAAGAATTCAAGGCTTTAGTTGAGAATGTCTCTGGAAGGAAGATTAAATTCTTGAGATCTGATGATGGAGGTGAGTACACTTCAAAAGAGTTCAAAAACTTTTGCAGAGAAGCATGAATTAAGAGGGAGCTAACAACTCCCTACAACCCCCAACAGAATGGGTTGCAGAAAGAAAGAACATATCTATTGTAGAAGCAACTAAAGCAATGATCCATGACCATGTCTTACCCATGCACTTATGGGTAGAAGCATCCTGTACAACTGTGTATGTTCAGAATAAAAGTCCTCACAAGATATTAGGGAACAAGATACCTGAAAAGGTGTTCACTGGAAAGAAACCAGAAGTCAGTCACTTGAGGATATTTGGTTGTCCAGTGTATATACATGTTCCAAAGGAAAAGAGAACGAAGTTGGAGCCTTTAGGAAAGAATGGCACCTTTGTTGGATACAGTGAGACTTCGAAGGCTTACAGAATATACATCCCCGAACAAAGATAGATTGAGATCAACCGGGATGTGACATTTGATGAAGATGAAGCCTTCAAAAGATCAAGGGAGTCTCACATGGATGAAGACCAACTTGGCTCTGGAACACTTTGCAGGAAGTTGAAGGTCATTCAACTCCCAAAGGCTGTTTTAGAGAGATTAAGAGATCACACAAGTTTTCCAGTTATGTGGCGCTGACGAGTAAACTCATTGATTCAGAACCTTCCACCTTTGAAGAAGCTGCGAAGCAACAAGTATGGAAGGATGCCATGATGGAGGAGTACCAGTCCATCACGAAGAATGATGTGTGGGAATTGGTTTTTGAGACTAGAAGGGATGTCGGTAGTGACTTCCAAGTGGATCTACAATATCAAGCTTGCTGCAGACGACAACATAGAGAAGTACAAAGCGAGATTTGTGGGCAGAGGGTTCTCCTAGAAAGAGGGAGAAGACTATGATGAGACGTTTGCTCCAGTAGCAAAGTACACTTCCATCAGATCGATTATTGCGATTGCTTCCGCGATGGGATGAAAATTACATCAGATGGATGTCAAGGCTGGCTTCTTGAATGGTGTAATTGAGAAAGAAGTGTACACAGAGCAACCACAAGGGTTTGTGATCCATGGGAAGGAGTCCCACGTGTGCAATCTGAAGAAGGCTTTGTACGAACTAAAGCAAGCACCTAGGGCATGGTATGCCGGGATAGATAGCTACCTGATGAGCTTGGTGTTTACCAAGAGTGATGCAGATCCCAACCTTTACTAGAAGGTTGAGAATGGTTTCCCATTGATCTTAGTTCTATATGTGGATGACCTGTGTTTAACAGCAGATGAGAAGCTCATAACTGGGTGCAAGAGGGAGCTCACTTCAGAGTTTCTCCACCCTCGTTGAGAGGGAGCAGAATGTCCACCCTCGTTGAGAGGGAGGTGTGGTGCTTCTCCTCCAGTCGGCTAACCCCTTTGGCCAAGGGTTTCCTAGATCAATCATGTGAGGCGGCTGAGGGAATAATGCACAACTGGATACTAGTCTTGCCTACGCCATGCAAGGTGGCTAGGTTTGAATAAGACTACTAGGAGAGGAGAAACATCACATTGTAGTTGTGATACTATGGAAATAGCTGTATGCTTTTGGACAACATGCTAGTAGATGTGTGCTACTAGTGGATTGCTACATAGTCGTGAGACTATGGCGGTGATTTGGTATCACTGGAAAGTAGTTGTGTACTACTATAGCGGTGGTTGTGTACCACTGGTGGTGATTTTGTGTATCACTGGACAATAGTTGTGTACTACTATAGCAGTGGCTGTGGACCACTGGCGGTGATTGTGTATCTCTGGACAATAGTTGTGTACTACTATAACAGTGGTTGTGTACCACTGGCGGTGATTGTGTATCACTGGACAATATTTGTGTACTACTATAGCGGTGGTTTTGTACCACTGGCGGTGATTGTGTATCACTGGATAGTAGTGTACTACTATAACTGTGGTTGTGTACCACTGGCGGTGGTTGTGTACCACTAGGCAGTAGTTATGTACTACTATGGCAGTGGTTGTGTACCACTATGACCGTAGTTGTGTACTAGTATGACTTGGCAATAGTTGTGTTCCACTGGATGGCATTGTAGTAGTTGTGTGCTACTAGTTGATTTCCATGGAGACTACCAAACCGCTTGGATGTAGCTGTGTGCAACTGTTTGATCGCAACATAGTCATGGAAACTGTGGAAAATGATTTGAGCTACCAATGGCATGGTAGTAGCTATGTGCTACTAGCTGATTGCAGAGTAGTTAGTGGACTGCTAGATGAATACATCATGGGAAGATACCTCCCTAGCTAAGAGGGAGTGTTGATGTTTTGGTAGTTGCGAGAGGTATTTTCGCCTAGACATCCTTTCTTAGAAGAGAAGAATATTCCAGATGTCCAGGAAGACCATTGAACAATGGAAGAACAACCCGGAAGAGAAGTCGGCCCATATGAAAAAGAATAAAATGAAATTAGAATCTCCAGAGAAGAAGTCAGCCCATCTAAGTGACTTGAAGATTATAAATAGAGAAGAGGTCTTGCTCATTTGAACACACATACACACTCACTCTCACTAAAGAAGGGCGCACTAGTTTGAGGCAAGGAAGAAGACACTACACTGTGGCATCTGAGGTTCTTGGTCATTCTTAGTGGTGGTTTTCTCTTGTGCGCTATCTCTGGGAAGAGGTGCGCTACTGTTGTATGTTGGTGCTGCTGTAGCTGCCAGCACTAGCTTGTGCGTTAGCCTAGTGCTAGGGTTTCTTCATTGTCTGTTGCTCTTGAGAGCTGGCTTATGGTTGGATTATTTTGGTCAAAATCTATCTAAGAAAGGTTGGCTGGGGTTTTCCCAGGATAAATCTCTCGTGTTCTTTTTGTTACTGTTTATGCTGCTTATAATTGAGTACATGATATAATTGTTAAAGTAAAACGACAATGGTTACTATACTGCGTTGTAAATTAAGAAAATCTAACACAAGGGAATCAAGATCTCGAAAAGAAATTATCAAAAAAGGTTGAGGAAAATTCCCACTTAAGTAATCTTAATTAGAGGTTGCTTGAACAAATCAAAATGTTAAAAAATGAGACACCAGAAAATCAAGACCTAAAAAATAAAATTGACAAGTCAAAGACTAAAGAAGAACTTGTATGCCTAAAGGTTTATAATAAAAGCTTACTCACACAAATTAAGTAGCTAAAGAATGATAAGAAGTCGCTACAGATCATGTTAGAACAACTTACCAGGAAAGAAGCATCAATTAATAAAGAAACAATGACCGAACCTATGGAACTAAAAAAGTCTTCAGATGTAAAAATCTAAGTTGTGGAGAAAGGAACCAATATAGATCCAATCAACATCATGTTAGCACTCTTTAAATTTGTTTGGCTGATAAACAAACAAAAAAGGTACCTAGAAACCAACTTTAGGTTGGATTCTGACCCTTTCAACCAGAGAGGGCTCTCTCGAACATGTAGAGACTGAAAATACTCAAAAAGATTTGGCAATGGACACACAGAGGTCAGATTTTGCAATAGGATAGTTTTTAAAGGGATGGTAGGACAAACAAGAGAACTTGGCCGTTGGGCAATGGGGTCAACTCTTGAAATCATATTAAGATTTACAAGCTATGTATTCTTGAGGGAACAAAGGCAAAATAGGCACTGTGTTCAGCCAAATAAGCAATATGAGATGGCAGTTGGAAAGAAAGGAAATACCACTATGACAAGAGGCATCTAATAGAGGATGAATCTCTTGGTATAGCTTTAGAAGAAGGAACATAAAGACTGGCTACCGAAAACAGAGCACCAATCAAGGGTGAATTCTGAACCAGAAACCAATAAACACATAACAAGTATAATCAATGTGAGAAGGAGCACCAACAAGATGAATTCCTTCTTTTGCTTAAAGATTATTACTAGTAGCAAAACACATTCATGAATATGAAATACAGGAAAATATACTGAACATTAACACCATGAATCTCGACTATCCAATAAAACCTTCTCTGCTTGTATTAAAATTCATAAGAAATCACAAAGTTTTCCTGCTACAAAGGCATGCCCTTCTCCAGCCAGATGAACCCTTCTTTTATCTTTTTAACAGTATATATAGATAAATTACATATGAGGCCAAGAAAAATGGGTCATTCTCTTTCCAAGATTCCAAAAATAGACATTGGTTATAGACGGAGCAGCTCATCAAAACTAAACTCCTACTTTCTAGGGAACAGTTACAAACAAAAACCGAAATACCTAGGATCTTTCCACTAAATGCCACCTGTCTACAGTATCACAAGATCCCCTGAAATATACTCGATTTAGCTTGTCATGTAGTTTTATTTTAGGTTTTCAATCTCTTCCTTTAACGTGTCAAGCCAACTAGGCTGATTTTCTTCAATGCCGATTTAGCTTGTCATGTAGTTTTATTTTAGGTTTTCAATCTCTTCCTTTAACGTGTCAAGCTAACTAGGTTGATTTTCTTCAATGCTTTCGACTGTTTCAGCTTTAGCCCTCTCCTTTCGTTGTTTTTTCCTTTTGCTCACACCAACTTGTGTGTTGTATCCATCCACAAATCCATTAATAATCAAATCCTTCATAATAGGATTTAGCCCGATTTCTTCGCTTAATCTTGGCTCATCGACATATTTTGCATGAGATTTTGTTATTAGGATTTGTGCAACATGCCTTTCTCTCTTTTTATTTGAGAATTCTGTCATATTTTTCGAACTACCTGATTTGCTGAAAACCGCTGAATCTTTTTTCTCCGCTTCCTCTGGTTTTTTAGGAAACATGGGCCTATTTCCCTCACACTGCACATGAGTTGGACGAGCGATTCGATTTGCAGATATCTCGTTCTGGAATAAGCCATTAATTTCCCAAAATAGAGTAATCTCACCTGGGTTTTGAGTAACAGTCGCAATCAACTATAATAATTGGCTAATGACGAAAAATCCTTATGGGGATAACGACCTCTCACGTTCGACTATCAATTTTTAATGATGAGTATCAAATCGATTATTTGGCGGCGCTTATTTGGCACTGCGTGGACGAATGGTACACAAGCAAAATTCTCCTGATGATTTGACTTGCCGTCAAGTTTCATTGTCACCTGCAGCCCTTAGATTAGACTCAATTAATGACATTTAACACATGATTTTGGGGGTGTGATGGGGTGGTTTTGAGGAAACCCGCCTTTCGCCCCAAAATACACTAAAAGATGCCACATACCTTTGCGGGGAAACCACAGTTGAAATTTCGGGACCGCTTAGATATTTTAACCTTCGCGTCATTTCAAACTCCACAATCTCTCCCAACCGTTGATCTCGGCGGATGGCGATCTATGTCCTTTCGAGCCCGATTTACTTAACGCCTCCGTCAAATTAAATCTCTTCTGCCATTTTCTGACCCTTCCCCAAATTTATCTAACTTCCAAACTAGTTTAGCACCTTGCTAAGCCCTGAAATCTCGATTTTACGCCAAAAATTTAAATGGTGATAACATGGACTCCAATTGGGGATGCTATCCTCCCAGTGAGGTAGCAAAGAACTTGTAGACCCTGTGCCTGGTTCATTGGGATTCTTCCAAAACATGTGTGTACCCTGCTCTGACCTGTCACCAGTGTCCGCTGAAAACCAAAGTCTGCACACTGCTCTCAATTGGAGACTGAACGCTGGATACACCGCTAAAATTTGACTATACACACTACTGAAAATCCAAACTGAAAAATGCTTGATCAACAAGCTTATTTGCATCTACCTATCCTAACTGCTGAAACGAACTGCCAATCAAGTGAAATCATAATACCAATGCAACCATGCAAACATTTTATCCATTGTTTGTTTTCTTTGCACATGCTTGCTCCAAAGCCTGTTGATTGATAATTCGTTCAAGAATTTACTTATAAATTCGAATCTCAAAAAATAAAAAACATTAGGACTATTTGCTGCCTCCAACAAAATTGCAAATGGATCCTCTAAAACATGCACAAAACAACAATCATGTTTCACCCCTTTCACTGCATTCTTGTTTTCATGTGATTTAACCTGTTGATTGGCATCAAGAGGTTGAAAAATCTGCCGAGACTGCTGGAAATAACAATCTTTTGAATTAGAAGACAGTGCTGGCTGAAATGAAACCCCTGGTGGAAAGCAATCCACATCTAACACTGACGTTGATTGACCATCATCTTTATTTTCAAGCTGGTAGTTAAGCACAAGCTGCAAATTTGAACTGAAATAACCTTCCATGTAATCAGCAACATGGTCATTAAATGCATGAGAAGGTTGTTGGTCTACCTCATTGATAACAATTTGCTCATGTAAAACAGTGTCACTGTGAATGCAGTCAGACTTCCCTGCTTCCTTCGTTATCTCATGATTTACTTTCAACAATTCAAAGGAAGAAAAACATAATGGAAGATAGTTTTCATTTGCAAATCCATTGCTTTCTTCATATTCAACATTATGTCTGGAGGATTTCAGATTTGAAGCATTATAAACATTTTGCTTCAGCAATTTGAAAGAAGCAAAACACAACGGCAAGGTTCTTTCACCTGATTCAAAACCTTCTTCATTTTCTTCACTGCTTTCATATGCACATTTTTCAATTTCTTTGGATTGCTGAACACACTCATTTTCAGATTCATCTTCGACCAATCGCTGCAATTTTGAACCGACAAGACCTTCTAAATAACAAGTAACAGGGTCATCAATCACATGAGAAGATTGCTGCAATTTTTTGTCAATTTGTTTCAGTGAATCGGTGTGATTTGGCATCAACACACATTCCTTTGCTTGAATGATGATCTTAGAATTTTCTTTCAACAATTTAAATGAAGAAAAACATAAAGGTAAAGAATTTCTTTCAACTGATTCAATACTTTCTTCTTTGTAACTGTGATATGTAGGCTGATTGCTCTCATTACACTGCTGAAAATGAACATTTTCTGATAGAGAACATGCAACTGGTTGTTCTAGGAAGTCAACATCATAATCATCATAATATTCATCATATATAGACAAATCAACATCTGCAATGTCATCTAACAAGGAAAAGCTTGGAACATCAACCTGCTCTTCAACAAACTAATTTGCAAATTCATCTTCTTAACTGTCTACAAATGAATACATAAAACAATCAGCCCCATGCTTATGATGGCATGTATCATAAGCTAAATTAGCTCATTCTCTTTCAATAAGTGGAATATAATCCTTTGCAAAATCACTAGCATTTAAAACTTCAAGAGGGCCCATAATATTATTAATTCTCCGCTCAAGATTCAAATCAACTGTTTTCTGTTCATATTCACTGTCATGTTCTTTAGCATCCAACTCCTCATTTCGAATCTGTTTACATGCTTGGATATTGTGTTGAATCTCCTAAGCATCATTAAACATTTGTTGTAAGGATTTAAGTCTTCTTTCCATCAAGAGGAAAAACAAATTTGGATGAAGAGTTGTTATATAATAGAGCATGGCAACAACTTCAGTGGGTTGAATTTCTTTGTGAAAATTGTAATAAATACTGAAAAACCTTCTACTGAATGTAGAAATAGTTTCATTGTTCTTCCTTTTTAAGGCATAGAACTCTGTAAGTTGTAGATCCAAATATTTCTTCTTGCCCCAAAACTTCAAAAAAGCATTCTTCAATTCCTCCCATGAGCTAATTGTCTCTGGCTGCAAATGTTTAAACCAACCTTTGGTATCCCCTTTCAAGGATTGAGAGAAAGCCCTCATACAAACATCATCATGATCAATCTCAAACAAATCTATAAAATGTTCAAAATCTTGGATGTGTTTTTCAGCTGTGATGGCATTAGGTTCTGCATCAAACACAGGTAGGTACTTATAGTGCTTTGGAGGAAAATCATGAAGGATGTGAGGTAATTTTAAATGACTGTATTTATGATGAATCTTGGAGGGTGTTGGATCAAGTACAAGAGGCGAGACATCAGCCTTGGTTTCATGAGGCTCATCAACTTGGCTATGGTCATCACATGGCTCGGATGGAAGATTTTGATCAAAATCAGTGATAAACTAAGGAGATATATGTACAACTTTAGGAGGAGGATATACAATTGCAAGATTCTCATAATCATCATTTGAATGCAGCAGGTAAAGAAAAATTTGCTTAGCATGTTCAGAAAATGACAAAATGTACTTAGTAACAAAAAATATTATGTCTTGGAAAAAACTCAACTTTAGGTACTTGTTTTTTCCCATGATGTCGTTTAATAGCTCTGTCAATGGATCTCGTCCTCCAGTGGAGTCTCTGAATCACATTTGAAGTTTGATTGGAGTCACCAATAAAATCTTCAGGCTACTAAGTCTTTGGACAGTGGAGTCGCCATGAAAATTTTGAATTCTGGATTCTTGAAAATGGAGTCGCCAGGTGAATGATGTAAAACCTTTCTGTGTCTGAATACTTTCCACCATCAGTACTCAAATTTGAACTTTGTCGTTTCTCCCAGGGAAGATTTCACCTTCATTTCCCGACAACGGCGCCAGAATGTTAGCACTTTGTAAATTTGTTTGGCTGATAAACAAACGACAGAGGTAACCTACAAACCAACTTTAGGTTGGATTTTGACCCTTCCAACCAGAGAGGGCTCTTTCGAACATGTAGAAACTGAAAATAGTCAAAAAGATTTGGCAATGGACACATAGAGGTCAGATTCTGCAATAAGATAGTTTTTAAAGGGTTGGTAGGACAAACAAGAGAACAGGGCCGTTGGGCAATGGGGTTAACTTCTGAAATCATATGAAGATTTACAAGCTATGTATTCTTGAGGGAACAAAGGAAAAATAGGCACTATGTTCAGTCAAATAAACAATATGAGATGGCAGTTGGAAAGGAAGGAAATACCACTATGACAAGAGGCATCTTACAGAGGATGAATCTCTTGGTATAGATTTAGAAGAAGGAACATAAAGACTGGATATCGAAAACAAAGCACCAATCAAGGGTGAATTCTGAACCAAAAACCAATAAACATATAACAAGTATAATCAATGTGAGAAGGAGCATCAGCAAGATGAATTCCTTCTTTTACTTAAAGATTATTTCTAGCAGCAAAACACATTCATGAATATGAAATACAAGAAAACATACTGAACATCAACACCATGATGAATCTCGACTATCCAAGAAAACTTTCTCTGCTTATATTAAAATTCATAAGAAATCACAAATTTTCCTGCTACAAAGGCAGACCCCTATACAGCTAGTCGAACCGTTCTTTTATCTTTTTAACAGTATATATAGATAAATTACATACGAGGCCAAGAAAAATGGGTCATTCTTTCCAAGATTCCAAAAATAGACATCGGTTAAAGAGGGAGTAGCTCATCAAAACCGAACTCCTACTTTCTAGGGAACAATTACAAACATAAACCGAAATACCTGGGATCTTTCTACTAAATGCCACCTGCCTACAGTATCACAAGATCCCCTGAAATATACTCGATTTAGCTTGTCATGTAGTTTTATTTTAGGTTTTCAATCTCTTCCTTTATTGTGTCAAGCCAGCTAGGCTGATTTTCTTCAATTCTTTTGACTGTTCCAGCTTTAGCTTCCTCCTTTCGTTGTTTTTTCCTTTTGCTCACACCAACTTGTGTGTTGTATCCATCCACAGATCCATTAATAATCAATTCCTTCAAAAGGGGATTTAGCCTGATTTCTTCGCTTAATCTTGGCTCATCGACAGATTTTGCATGAGATTTTGTTGTTAGGATTTGTGCAACATGCCTTTCTCTCTTTTCATTTGATAATTCTGTCATATTCTTCGAACTCCCTGATTTGTTGAAAACCGCTAAATCTTTCTCCTCGACTTCCTCTGGTTTGTCAGGAAACATGGGCCTATTTCCCTCAAACTACACATGAGTTGGACGAGCGATTCGATTTGCAGATATCTCGTTCTGGAATAAGTCGTTAATTTCCCAAAATAGAGTAATCTCACCTGGGTTTTGAGTAACAGTCTCAATCAACTATAATCATTGGCTACTGACGAAAAATCCTTATGGGGATAACAACCTCTCACATTCAGCTATCAATTTTTAATGATGAGTATCAAATCGGTTATTTGGCGACGCTTATTTGGCACTGCTCGGACGAATTGTACACAAACAGGTTTCTCGAGATGATTTGACTCGCTGTTAAGTTTCATTGTCACCTGCAACCCTCGGATTAGACCTAATTAATGACATTTAACACGTGATTTCGGGGGTGTGATGGGGTGGTTTTGAGGAAACCCGCCTTCCGCCCTGAAATACACTAAAAGATGCCACGTACCTTTGTGGGGAAATCACGACTGAAATTTCGGGACCGCTTAGATATTTTAACCTCCGCGCCGTTTCAAACTCCACAATCTCTCCCAACCGTTGAGCTCGGCGGATGGCGATCTATGTCCTTTTGAGCCCGATTTACTTAACGCGTTCGCCAAATTTAATCTCTTATGCCATTTTTTGACCCTTCCCCAAATTTATCTGACTTCCAAACAGGTTTAGCACCTGGCTAAGCCCTGAAATCTCAATTTTACACCAAAAATTTAAATGGTGATAACACATCACAAATCAGAAAGATTCAAATCCAGTTGAAGTAAGGATATTTTTAGATGTTGCACAAGCAATGGAAATTCCAAGTATCTCTACCAATAAATATTTAAGGATCAACAAGGCAACACAAGTGTCCAAAGAAGAATTACTTCCAAAAGTGAAACTAGAAAGCACTACAAATATGGAAAGTAAAGTTCATGTTACAAGGATTCCTTACCGATATCCTAATCACAAGAGCTGATACCTTAACCAATCAGTAAATCAACATCGATCTGAACAAAAACAATTGACCTAAATTCTGAAGAACATCGAAACCAGTACAATTGAGTCTCATAATAAAAATTGATATGTGTAATGTTCCACAAAGGATCACATTAGGGTGGTCAGACCCTCTTATAGTTCGACAATTCTATTTGGCGCTTCGAAGATCATATCATCTTGTATCGTCAACCACTACAACTAGAAGAACATAGAACCATGAGACCGCATCACAAGCCCAAACAAGAGATAAGCCTTTCCATAAATATGCTTTGAGGACAAAGCATTTCGAAAAGGGGAAAGCAATGTAATGTACGCAATATATATAGCATCAATTAAATAAATAAATAAATAATAATTACTAGTAAATGAAAGAACACATCCTATCTAGAAGACATGACATAACAAAAAGACATGTCCAATCAACCTCGTGACCAGTGAATGTGTATAAACACCGTCACAGAGGTCATCTTAAATCATATCATTCATCTATCTTATTCATTATTTTATATGTATTTGTCCTTTATGGATTTCTGTTTTATGTCCTTATGTTGGATATTTCTACAGTAAATGAATTGTCTTTGTTCATTTCAGACTATCACTAAGTCCTAAATCACCTTCTTATGAGTTGTCACCTTATCTACTGACGAGGTGTCATCCTTATATAACCATTGATGAGTTCTTAGTGAGATCTAAATCTAGAGGTGGCCAGACACATGTATTATATATTGATATCATTGGATGAATACATGTGTTGAGATGGCTAAATCCTTTTTTGCCAATTCTTGTCTTGTGTTGTGCTCGCTCTATTTCTTAACAATAAGCTTGAAGGACTATCTTTGGTGGAGTGACCAGCTTTGGTTGGGTGTGATTCCTAGCAAGGGGGAGTTTATGGCTAGGGTTTGATAGTTGGTGTGATGCTAGCTTGTTATGGTTGCACTAGCTAGGGTTTGGAGAGCGTTGGAGAGTCCTCGCTTGTGATAAGCTTGAAGGACTATCTTGTACTAGCTTGGGATAAGCTGTTGGTATGTACTTGTAAATTCATCTTATCTATATATGAATAGTGCTTTGCTGCCCAGACTTTATGTACTTGCAGATCTGATTTTCAATTTATAATCTCATGATGAATGAGTAGTTCCTATGGTTGTTTGGTATGTAGATTTATCATGAACAACTAGCTGATTTTGTTTAAGTAAAATGTCAAAGATATAAAATCTAAGTGGCCAGATATACGGCTGTAATAAAGTAATTTTTAGATCTGTTACATGTTGGGATATGTGCCCTAAGGGCTGAAAAAATATTTCTCTTCAAAGCATAATTGTTTGGTGTTTAATTTTTTGGACTGCCTTGTGGATTTGGTTGGACAGAAGTGAAATATAGACTGCTGTAATTTATATTTCAGTTTAATTCCCAAGGCTGAAAGTTCACAAGAAATAGATCTGAGGAACTTCAAGGTTGAGGTGAAATTTCTTAATATTAAGAGGTGATTCTTGAAATTTCCACATGGTATCAACATTGGTTTGGCCGTGATCACTCTCTTGGTGAAGAGGGAATTGGTTTTTTCAGTTGTTTCATACCTGTAAGAGGTGCTTGATCAATCATAGGTTGTTGGGTGTGAATCCCTAGTCTGCTTGAACCCTAGAAGGGTTTTCTTCGAGATTTGTTACATTTTTTTGCTTTGAAGTTGATTCAAATTTGTAGGGTTGACTACTCTCAGTCTTAGAGAGTGTGACAGGTTGGATGGTGTTTCCAATATTACAGCTTGGAAGTGCAAGTTGGAAATTCTCTTGGGAGAGGTGGAGCTTTGGTAGCAGATTGAGAATGAGATTGCTGCACCTATTGATCTGACACTGTTGGCCGTGTATAATAAGGAGGCCAAAGCAAAGAGCATCATTCTTGATTTGATGAAGTATTATTTGATCACTCACATTGCAGAGAAAAAAACTAACAAGGAGATGTATGATGCTTTGGTTGCATTATACTAGAGTTTGAGTGTCTCTAGGAAGATGCTCTTGAGAATCAAACTTTTACCCATGTGCATGAGCAATTGCTTGTATTGCACTGAAATAGTCTCATTGGATTCGTCTTCAGGCAAAGAACCCATATATGTGCTCTGATTTGAGATGCAAGCCTTGGAACCCTAATCACTAAAAATAGCAGTTTCATGAAACACCTTGCATATCACTCGAAAGAGGCTCATTGGGATCTTGAGCTCACAAGGACCAGGAATATGTAGTTAGCTCTAATATGCAGGCCCCAAAACTCTGGCTCCTAGAAAATAACATAACTGCTAAAAATAACAAGTTCTTGAAATTTGAAGAAACTAACTGTGTGGCAAGCTCTGATCGCTATGAAACCCTGGATGTACTTGTAATCAAACCAACATGATGAAATCATGCAAGATCTTAACCTTCTAGTTGTGGATGCAACTTGGGGGTTAACACCTCAATACTCTAGTACGTGCGAGTTTCTAAACTCTTGCTTTGACATTGCCTCTGGATTCTCCACAAATAAATTTTCACTTTCACCTACAGTCTGTGTGCATTGTTGGCTTCCAAGAAGGACCCCCAAGGGACTTGGAGTTGGAACTCTATTGGCACTAGGACTTGTGGGAGGAACATAGGGCAAAAGAGATTTTTCCTTGACAACTTCATTGTCATAATCAAGACTTGGAACCATAGAAGACTTCCGTTGCTCTAGAAGCTTGTCCCTTGATGTGAAAACAGTTTTCAGTACTTTGTCCTCCACCTCCTCAGAATAATTCAAGAGTTCTACACTTTTTCCTCCATATATATTTATATAAAATAAAAAGATAATAAAGAAACAAAGAAAAAATATATAAATTTGCAAAGAACCTCGATTTCTTAGTTTCTTACTATTTGGATTTATATCCAAAATAATGTTTTTGTTTCATTTCAAAAAGAGATGCAAATAAAGTGAACTACATTGAGACGAAAAGCTTAGTTTCTGTTTTCAAGGGATGTAGATTACATGAAGGTGGACTCTTACCTGACATTACTCCATTTACATTTTGTCTAAACGTTGCCTGAAATTCATTTAAGATTTGTTTCTAATCAAAAACCTTTGCAGTAGTAACTAAAATTTACTGTATTGGTTTATAATGCTCTTGTTTATGTGACAGCGAGCGGATTGGCGATTACGTCCTTTACCAGAGGCCATGGTCCAGTATGGACGTGCTGATGCACACTATCTACTTTATATTGCAGACTGCCTTTCTGCCGAGCTCAATGAAAGTAAATATGGTATGCACAATTTGTCTCAATGATTAAGTAGGCATGTGTTCTTTCAGAAATCAATCTTATGCAGGTTGTCTATAGCAAATTATTACTAGCTGTAGCTTAGTGGTGTGTTTTTTTTAAACTTTCGGTCCACAATGCTTGATCTTCAAGCTCATGAAAGTACATCTTCCTTGATTTGCAAGTAATGCTATATATTGTTTAAGTAGAAAACTCTGTACTCTTCTTCTTGATTAGGCACCATGACATCATTAAGAAGAGAATCTACATGCCCCACAATAGATTTGTGCAATCCATAACATGCTCAGTGCATTTGAACCTCATTCTGCTTCCAAAGGTTGTCATAGGCACTAGGAAAAAAGGTTTATGAACTATCTGCAAGCATGGCTGCTATAGAAATTAAAAAATATAGTTGTCAATGAAAGAATACATGTTGTCCTCCACTCCAAGTCACACATCGAAGATAGGAAACCATACAAGTAGAATAACATGGGGTGTAGGTATCAAATTAGGTATAAACACTCAAAATTCTAAGTTTAAAGGATAGATGATTTTTTTTAATCATAGACAGCATATTAATAAACAAAAATAGAAATACAATAGTACACATAAATATCGCACTATACGGAATATTAGCTGGATATTAGTCACTATTATGTTGTCTTATTGTCTATTTTTCCCTTTTAATGAAATATACTTGAGGTCAATGGAATAAATATTGTGTGACAATGATGTACTGCATCACATGATGAGTGGGTAGTGAGTTAGTCATGAGGTCATCATTATGAAGGCTTCACTTGCAAGTCCTTGTTAGGAAGTTTGAATTAGTTTCAGTGTTTTATAACTCGGACTTGGACTCGGCCGAGTTGACTGAGCCAACCCCAAACCGGTTCGACTTGGCTGTTTTATTGACTCAGGAGGCTGGTTTGGTACTAAACCGACCGAGTCAGGGCTTGACTCGGTCGGTTCGGTACCAAAACAGTCAACTCAGCCGAGTCACTGCTTAACTCGGCTGAGTAGATACTAGACCCCACCAACATGCAAGATGAAATTTTTCTTTAAAAGGATTTGACCAAAAGCGCTGGCAATTAATGGTAATGTTTGAGAGTGGTTCCAACCATTAGTTGTTTCAGGATGTTTGAGAATGGTTCCAACCTCATTGGACTTCATATGGAGAAAGTAGAATTTCATATCCCATTCAAATCCAACAGACTTAACAGTTTTCAGGATTTCAGGATTGGTAGGATTGCAACATTTTGATTGGATTCTATCACGCATGAGGGTATGGGATTGGCATTTGATCAAGAGCATCAAGCCCTTTATGTACCTCGATGTTGGTGCTATTGATTGTTGAACTCCTCCAACATGGCCTTAGCAAAAATGTACCTTTCACTCAAACCAAAATCATTGACTAGGCATGTTAAGCTTTTTTAACGCTTCGATTAGGTAGTTTCATCAAAATTGATTGGTGTTCACTGATGTCTCTAGAGTATTGAGGTAGAGGCAAAGGCTAGACAAGAGGCAAAGAGTGATACTAATGATGAGGATCCCAATATAAGCAATGGCGAAACATTGCTTGCCATTTATGTTTGTCATTTAAATGTTGTTGCTCATTTATTCATAATGCTTTTTGTCAAAGTTTCAATAATTTTTTGGAATGATGGTTTAGAAACTTTAAAATATAATTTTTTCATTAAAATTTAAATATTTTATGTAATTTTTAGTAAATCGAGTCATTGAAATCAGATCAGTCTGAGTCAATCCCGAGTCCGAGTCCGAGTCCGAGTTGACCCTAGACCGATTCCGAGGCTGAGTCCAAGTTTTAAAACATTGATTAGTTTTGCAAATAGTTCTGTCCCCAACCATCATGAGACCTCCAATTTTGAAATTTGAATTGAGTTATCATTATGAGCGGAGGTCACATCATTGCATCTGTACTTTATTTGTTCATCTTTGTTGATCCCATTTAAATATGTACATAGATTGTTGTGTTGAATAATTACACAATGCCATTCTTTGTACTGTCATGAATGAGTGTTGTCTTAAGTTATGTTCACAAATATTATTTATAAATTAACTTTCTATAAATGAGTGTTGTTTTAAGTTATTTCACTAAAGTTCTAACTATGGGTAGATTGATATTCAACATTTGGGCCAATTGTTAGGTTCGGAGTTTGGTAAGGGAGGATCCTAGTTTGACTGGTGAAAATAGTATGACCTACACAAAGTACATGCGACTCAAAAAGGTGAAGTTGTGTGTTGTATGAGGATCTATTGATGGCTCTTGGAATTAAGGAGGTGAATCAACTAGAAGGACAAGACATTCTATTGCCTAGATCAGGAACGATTGCACACGACTTAAAGGTGATCAATAGACACTAGATATAGTTGTAGACCCCAATAATGATTTATGTGTATGGTGATGATCTTTTGGTTTTTCATTTTGATTTGTTGATTACCTTTTTTTATATGATGATATGAGGGATGTGTTGAGGAGGAAGTCTTCGTAAGACAAGAAATCATGGAGTCTAGGATTAAGGAACTTTGTACAAACTGCAACACACTAAAAACAATCACTACCCTTTCATGTTGAAGATAAACTTATGCTAGAGAATGTATTAATGAATCTAAGTAATGAGCAGTTGGCAAGAATGTTTTAGAACTTGGACTTGGTCTTGGAATCGACTGAGGGTCAACTTGGACTCCAACTTGGGCTGGTTTGTATTTTATGAGTTGGTTTACTAAAAAATACATAAAATATTAAATTTTTAATGATTTATTTTTTAAAGATTCCAAACCATTAGAGACAAAATATGCACAGTCTGCTCTTGTATATACCATGTAAGGGTGTGTTACCACTCAGATTCTCACTTGGTGGAAAAGTCCTACCACAAGTGTGAGTATCTAATGGCAACTTAGGCAAGCCACCACTGTCACCTAAGTGCCTTTACCTTTCTCTTTTAGATTAATGATGGTTCCTAGCCTGGGGGGCTTACCTAATGACTAACTAAGCCAAGTCATTCGAGTGAGTGAGGAAGGTGTATGTTAGTTAGTTATCTGACTTAAGTTCATGATTAACAATTTATATTCAAGACTTGGAATCAAAGATCAAATTCCCCTCAATGAAAGTGCAAATCAATGTGGAGCAAAATATGAAAGAAGATTATGCTCAAAGACAAACAACCTTGCTTAATGAATCAATGTTAAGTGATTGCAAGAAAGCATGAATCTTAATCAAGATTCGTCAAAGAAGAAGTACCGGAACCCACTGGTGCTGCAGAAAAGGCAAAGCATCAAAAGGACACAATAAGGGCCAAAAGAATCATTGCAGATTCAATTAAAGACCACCTGATTCCTTATGTGTCATCTAAGAAGACTCCGAAAGAAATGTTTGATGCCTTGACCAGACTATATGAAGGAAAGAACATAAACCGGAAGATGAATCTAAGAAC
>ML781325.1:485603-498749 GCA_009831015.1 Picea engelmannii | reverse complement strand
AAAAGAAAGGCTTCAGAGTTACCTTTATAGATGGAGAAGTTCTTATGTGGGCTAAAGGAGAAACCTTAAATGAAGCAATCATCATTGGAAGTGAAGAAAATGGCTTGTATAAACTAAAGGGTCACTCAGAGGCTACCATGACCAACGCCATTGAAAACTCATGTGAACTTTGGCATAGAAGGTTAGCCCACATCAACTACAAGGCACTACCATACATATGCAAAGCGGTCACAGGTTTACCAGTACTCAAAGGTAACCATAAAGGCATATGCAATGGATGTGCACAAGGGAAGAACATCAAGAACCCGTTTCCGAAGAGGGACAGGAAGATAGGAGGAGTCCTAGAACTCATCCATTCAGATGTATGTGGCCCAATGCCATCATCCTCCATTAGCGGGTATGTATATTATGTATCATTCATTGATGATACTCTCGTAAAACCTGGATATATTTCTTGAAAACTAAAGATGTAGTGTTCAACAAGTTCAAGGAATTCAAAGCCTTGATTGAGAACCTTTCTGAAAGATTAAGATACTCAGGTCAGATAATGGAAGAGAATATACCTCAAAAGAGTTTGTGGACTTCTGCAAAGATGTTGGGATCAAGAGGGAACTCACTACTCCCTATAATCCCCAACAAAACGATGTAGCTGAACGAAAGAACAGAACCATACTGAAAGGTGTGAAGACTATGATCCATAATCAAGATCTTCCTATGTGCTTATGGGCAGAAGCAACAATGGCAGCTGTATATGTGCAGAATTGATTGTCCCATAGTGCACTTGGGCTCAAGACACCGAAAGAGATGTTCACCGGAAAGAAACCAAAGGTAAGCCATCTCAAAATATTTGGCTGTCCAGTGTTTATTCATATACCTAAAGAAAAGAGAAACTGCTGCTAGTCGATACTGCGTCACAGTTGATTGATGCCACACTGTAGAGACAGATTATTGGATCGCTGATGTACCTGACGAACACCAGACCAGAGATTTGTTTTGCCGTGAACACCTTGAATCAGTTTCTGGTAGAACCCAAACATGTTCACCTAGCGGCTACAAAACATGTGATGAGGTACCTTAAAGGTACAATGGATTATGGTCTCAGCTATGATGGAGATCATGATTTCACATTGAGTGGATATACTGATGCAGATTGGGCAGGAAGTGTTTCTGACAGGAAAAACACTTCAGGATGCTGTTTCAGTTTGGGATCAACAATGATCTCGTGGCAGAGTAGGAAGCAATCTAGTATTGCTCTTAGCACAGCGGAAGAAGAATACATTTTTGCATGTTCTGCTAGCTGTGAAAGTATATGGCTTCGAAAGTTGTTGACCGTCCTATTTGACTTAGAGATGAGAGAAACCTTGATTCTATGTGACAACCAGAGGTGCATAAAGATGACAAAGAACCTTGTATTCCACAACAGGTCGAAGAACATAGAGATTTGTTATCATTACATCCGTGACATGGTGCAGAGAGGAGCCCTAAAGGTCCAATACGTTAGCACGGATGTACATGTTGCTGACGTGTTGACCAAGCCACTATCTCGTATAAAGTTTGAGTACTTTCGAGATAAGCTTGGTATAGTCCAAAAGGACCCTCCTCGAAAGGGGGAGTAGATGCTGTGATGAGACATCTCTTGCTTTCGACTTGATGGTTGTGACGTAAAGCAATATGATTTGATATGACTAGTACTGTGCTTTGAGCTGGATCGCTATGACGTAAAGCCAGTCTAGTATCTTGCTTTCGACTTGATGGTTGCAATGTAAAGCAGGACGAGTACCTTGCTTCCGACCTGATAGTTGCGACGTAAAGCAAGATGATGTGTGACTAGTACTATGCTTCCGTCTGTATAGCTGCGACGTAAAGCAAGTCTAGTACACTGCTTCCGACCTGATGGTTGTGACGTAAAGCAAGATGATATGATGAGACTAGCACTGAGCTTTCGGCTGGATAGTTGTGACGTAAAGCCAGTCTAGTATCCTGCTTTCGACCGGATGGTTGTGACGTAAAGCAGGACAAGTATCTTGCTTCCAGCTCGAGTGCTGTGACGTAAAGAAAGACGATGAGATGAGACTAGTACTGTGCTTCCAGCCTGATAGCTGTGACGTAAAGCCAGTCTAGTATCTTGCTTCTAGCCTGAGTGCTGTGACGTAAAGCAAGACATTGAGATGAGGCAGGTACAGAGCTTCCAGCTTGACAGCTGTGACGTAAAGCCAGTCTTGTATTATGATGAGTCAGCCTTGTGCTATGATGATGATGATGTATCAGTTTTTATACTAATACATATTGATGCAGATGATGGTAGCATTCCTTTGAGAATGACGATGCTGCCGATGAAGAAAACTTCCGATGATTTATAGATATGCCAGTCAGTGTTCCAAGATGATATTGATGATGCTGTCCTCTCATCCACTTGATGCTGTTGATGATGTTGTCCTCTCTTTCTCACATGATGCTGCTGAAGAATACCCTTCTTGTTAAGGGGGAGTGTTGAAATAATGTAACTGCAAAGAGTATTCTTATTATTATTTGATATATTATTCATTGGATCAATCCCCATTGTGGATTGATCTTGTTGGCTATTGTAATAGGACCAAATCCCCTTTTGCGGATTGGTCAAATGTTAATTATAATAGGCAGAATAAGAAGTTGACCCCAACAGATATTAAAGAGGCCCCAGAATGTAATTAAGGTGGTTATAACCACCCAATGGGAGAAGTCGGCCTTGCCAGTGAAGAGACACTTCACACGTGCCAGTCTAATATAAATAAGGAGGCTAGCGCCTCACTTAGACACACAACTCACTTGCTCATTGAGAGACAAGTTTCGGATCTGCTGTTGGAGAAGGAGGAGAGAGAGAGTGGCGCATGTTTGGGAGAGGATTTTCTGTATTAGTTTAAGAGATCTCTTGGCATTGTATTGGCTATCTATATTAAGGAAGTTTTGCTGGGTTTTCGTCCCCTAGAGGGTTTCCCAGGATAAATGTTGTGTCTCTTGTGATTGTGTATTTCTCAGTGATCTTGGATTATGTTATTGTTATCTAATAAATGCAAACAACTATAATAATGGCTTAAACATTAACATGCACTTGTACATATATTATTTGTATCATTGTCATGAGAGAAATTGCAGGAGGAAGGAACCTTCTTGCTGAAGTCATGGATCCAGAGGAATCTCAGTGCATTCAGAAGAACAACAGACTGAAAGTGAAGACCCCAAGTTTGATTGTTGAAATTATCATTGCTCTAACTTATATTTCTAAAGTTTGCTACATTACAAGTATTTGTTGTAGCTGTGACACTCAAATTATTTTGATTTTAGAGATGTACTCATTATTCTCGTTTAGGAGATATTCTTGTTTTGGTTCCTCTTGTTTTCTTGTTCCAGACATGTTAACAACAAAGGAAGATGTTTATCCTTCAGAAGGAGCCACTTGACTCAGAGGGAGTCAAAGTTATTTGAGAAAGAGAAAGAATAGAACTATCATTGAGGAAACCAATGCAATAATGCATGATCAAAATCCTTCTATGATTCTATGGGCAGAAGCATGCATGACACAGTATATGGTCAGAACAAGAGTCTTCAACAGACTTTGAAAAACATAACTCCCGAAGAAGCCTTCACCGGAGTGAAGCCTGAGATTGAACACTTCAGGATATTTGGGTGCCCAGTGTATTTTCATGTACCCAAAGAGAAGAAGTCCAAGCCAGACCCTTCAGGGAGAAAGATACGTTTATGGGATAACAATGAATCTTCGAAGACATTCCAGATCGACATCCTTGATCAGAGACAAATTGAGACAAGCAGAGATGTTGTCCTTGACGAAGATATCCCCTTTCAAAGATCCAGGGAACCTAGGTTAGAGATTGACAGTGAGACGATGCCTTCTCCCCCTTCAACTGTTCAGAGGGAGACAAATATTATTCTAGCTGATCCAGTTTCTCCAGTTGATATGTTCAGAGATATTGCAATAGGGCATAAAAGGTCTGCCTAGGCTCACTCTGCAGGAGGCAGAGAAACATACAAGCCTCTCAAGGCACATCCCGAGAGAACAAAGAGATTTTTCGAGCTACTCTTCAGCCATGAGCCACATAATTGATTCCGAGCCTTCTTGTCATAAAGAAGCAATAGGAGAACAAGTATGGCAAGATGCCATAACAAAATAATACTAGAATATCTTAAAAGAATGATGTATAAGATATTGTTCAGAGACCAAAAGGGAAGTCTGTGATGACTTCCAAGTGGATCTATAAGTTCAAGCATGCAGCTGATAGAAGTGTCGAGAAATACAAAGCGAGATCTATAACTAGAGGTTCCTCACAAAAAAAGGGAGTTGTCTATGATGAGACACTTGATCCAGTAAACCCGATACACTTCCATCTATAGTATATACTACCATCCATGAGTTGAAAACTATATCAGATGGATGGATTCTTGATGAGTTTGGGTTTCAACAAGAGTGTTGTTGATCCAAACCTATATTATTACAGTGTTGGTGACGAGAGCCTGATTTTGATGACTTCTTCAGAAAGCCTTGTTGTTAGATACAAGTAAGCTTTGACTTATGATTTCGAGATGAAGGATATGAATATGATGCACCACTTCTTGGGACAAGAAGTATGGCAGAGGATCGATAATATTTTCCTATGTCAAGGAAAACATACAACGAGAATATTAAAAGAAGTTCAGTTTGACAGAATACAAAAATACCGTGATAGATTTGAAGAAAATGAATGATGATGATTCGGACGAGATTGATCCACAACTGATTGGATCATTGATGTATCTGATTAACACTAGACCTGATTCATGATAGGTAGTGAAAATGCTTAGCCAATCCATGAGCCAGCCGAGACAATAAGCATTTATTGAGATATACACGAGGCATAGTTTAATATGGTCTGAGATATGCCTCCGAGTATGAAATTGAGTTTGCAGGGATATGCCTATACAGATTGAGCAAAGAATACAGTGGATGGGAAGAACACATCAGGTTGTTGTCTTATCGTGAAGGTTGCCATGGTTTCCTAATGCAACAGGAAACAAAACTCTGTGGCCTTGAATACTACAGAAGTAGAATATATAACATCGAGTGTGCGAAGCAATATGTCTCCACAAGCTTTTGACAGATTTACTTGATCATGAGACAAATTCTATGATGATAACAAGAGCCGTGTGTAAAGCTCTTTGAGAACCCAATGTTTCTTGATGGATCGAAACACGTTGAGATGAAATAGTATTATATCAGAGATATGATGCAGAAGAAAATAGTACACATGCAGTACCATCCTACACATGAGCAGATTGTAGACATCTTCACCAAATTAACTTGGTGAAGAATACCTCCCTAGTTGAGAGGGAGTGTTGATGACTACAACCAAGACAAAGTTCAAAGTACATCCATGTGAGACTTGGCATGATGAAGAATGCCTCCCTAGCTGAGAGGGAGTGTTGATGATTGCATCTACGTGGGACATTCTCCATCTTTCAAACTTGAGAGAAAGCCCTTGAGAGGGGTGTGTGGTTCCTATCTAAGACAGAGCTGGAACGTAGAGATGGCCTCCTCCTTGCAAAGAGTTGAGAAGAACTCCAGATGATTCTCTTGTGTAACACAACGAGAAAGGAGATCTGCAGAGTTGGACATGCATGTGGCTGAGCACAGGATGAACGTGTGAAATCCCAAAGTGCTGGGTGCATCGTCATAAGAACAACAATGAAGATGATGTATTAGCCTCCTATGAGCAGAAGAGTTGATGAGAAACTCCAGATGACTCTCCTGTGTAATGCAGTGGGAAAGAAGATTTGTTGAGTCGACGTGCCTGTGGATGAGCACAGGTGAACGTGATCCTAGTGGCTGAGCACTAGTGAAGAAGTGGTTCTTCTGTGTAATGTAGTGAGCCAGAGCTATGGACATCCCTATGGATGTGCCCCTAGTGGATGAGCACTAGTGGGTGTATAAGATCCCTTGCTATATTTTTCAAGAGTCAGACCTGCCTGTAACCCTAATTGTAATGTAAAGGGTACAGGTCGGCCCCACCTTAATGTGATTAATAATAAATGTAAAAGATAATTAATTTGGTTAATATTAATTATATTGTGAGCCAGTGAGGTCGGCCCTATTGTGCCAATAGACACTTCTGTTGACCAGTTCAGTCTAGTATAAGTAAAGGTAAATTCCTCATTGAGGAATCATAGCATAAACAAATTTCCTTTGATGTGTCATATATGCTGCTAGTTTAGAGTTATTTGTATCTTTCTCTCATTTTCAATAAACTCCTAGAACAATAATTTTGCTTAGTTAGTTAAGCCTTAGATTTTTTTGTACGGACTACCCCCCTTGGCTTTGCTAGGAGTTGGCTTAGACAGAGGAGTTGAGGATCAGGTGACAACACCTTGACTCGAGACTTTCCCCCAAGGACACACCCAGCGGATTGAAGATTTCTTCCATATTACCCGAGGTGTGTATAAAGGCGACAACACACCCCAAAGGTTATCTTGCTTTGGGTGGAGGACGTTGCATAGGGAGATGATTGGAGGACACACAGAGATGATGCACAACCTTCTCCTCTTCAGACGCCACCCCCTTGCACCTTGGACGTTGGGCATTTAGATGATGATGTCATGCTAGGGTTTGAGAGAGATGATGGGGTTCACTGCCACTTAGATGCCAATGACGACTTTGAGATGGGATGTAGCATTCTTCCACCACATTTGTACTTCAGGCGATGACATATGGCCTTGGAGGGACACTCCTATCCCATTGGGGGCATGACGTCACTAGATGTGTGACTGTTTATGTAATATTTTTCACATTTTGACATTTGTAAAGGAAAATCTGAGGTGTCGGCCCCACTAAGAGACATGTCTTTTCCCTTTTGGTGACTTTTGGAGTGCTAGGGTTTCCTTATAAATAAGGCTAGTGCTCCTCTCATTTTTCATCATCACTTCCTCACTCATTTGTGGTGGGGCAACTTTAGAAAAGTTCGTTGTTTTCTCTTTTGTCTCTTGGATCTCATGCACTATCTTTGGAGGAGGATTTTTGTGGATGTTCTTTGCTTTCTTTGATGATGTATTTCTGCAACTAGGGTTTTCTAACCTAGCAACTTGGAGAAGTATGTAATTACTACAATTTTATGTCATTGCTAATGTTTTAAAGTGTTTATTACTATCTTGTTGCATGTTACTTTGTCTTGGTGAAACCATAGGAAGGATGCATAAGTGTTTCTCTTATTCATATGCTTCTTTGTCTATGTTTGTGAAAGCATTCTTTGTTAGGGTTAAGGACTTAAAGCCCAAGAGTGTTTGCACCTTAGTGTTTAGATCCTAGTCTTTAATCCTTGACCTAGTTTCTCTAGAAGAGAGAAAAGGACACCTAAGCCCCAGGAGTGTTTGCACCCTGTTATCCCCATTTTGTGGATAACTAAGGAGATGATGTCTCGAGTCCCTCTGGTTGCAGATATGGAGTGCCAAGAGACTACATGACCAACAGTACCCTTTGCACAGATGGAAAACCCACTCACCACCAGAGATGCTCATAGGTTTACAAATGGCATCCACCACACCAGTTGGCTTCCGAAAGGCAGTGGGCCTTGCGGCATGAGGTACAAGTCAATATTATGGTGAGCATCATTTCAATACCTAAGCCATTTGATTATGTTGCATCTTAGATTACTCTAGATTTCATGATATGTGCTTGGACATTATGCCTTTTGCCCTGCTTCACCTTGGTGGTTGACATTGTGTTTTAGTAAGTGGTCTTCTTTGGGATTGGGTTTTCTACTGGGAAATCCCTTAATTAGCCATCGTACTGTTCCCGACCATACTTATCATTTTCCATGATTTTCCCCCTCCGTTTCCTTATCTCTTGGGATTTAAGGGTGAATTGAACCAAGAAGGGGTTGTCCCTCATTCTATGGGAAGAAGGGGCTAAAGGCCCAAAGGGGTTGGTGTTGGGTAAAAGATAAAATCCATATGTAAACCTTCCAGATGCTTCACCCAAGGATCACCCAAGAAAGCAATAAAACACTTATCTTTTTATAAAAGGGGACCCATAATATAACAAAGAAATGCATGAAAGGTAGATTGAAGGATAGGAGGTCTCATCATGAGCCGACCTATCATGGATATCTAGTGGTATGACATTGTCATTATCTGGTCTCCAAACCAGGGTAGTGACTCTCAGTTGCATGGCTGAGAGAAAGGGGGTCTCATCATGAGCCAACCTTCTCATCTCCATTAGGCATTTGTGGGTGACATTGCCACCATCTCATCAAAACACCAGGGCAGTGACCTTCAACCTCTCCTTGTGCTAAAGAAAATATAAAGAAAGAAAGATAAAAGACAAATAATGGGCTTGGAGAAAATGCATTGTGGACGAAGGTACCACACACCCTCTACAAAGGCACCCATGAAGGAGACACTACAACCCCTAGTATGTCATGAGCCCTTTGCACATTGAGTCTTGACCCCATCCGCCTCATACACTTTACATGGCTTAGAGAGGGACCTCTTGGAGGCTCTCCTTGACCTGGGGCAAGATCTACCCAAAAGGACACCTCGTCAACCCTCCCATACTTAAGCTTGACAAGTCGCATTGTGTCTTTGAGCTGTTAATTGTTTGATATAGTAATCTTTGATGCACATGCTTGGATGGCTTGTTGATTGACTGGTTCCACTTATCATGATGTTATGGCTTGAGATCCTTGGAGGGCATGTTCATTTGTCTTTGCAGGACCTAGTTGGTAGACAATTTTGGGAGAACAAGCCTAGCTTGGGCTTCCATGGGGCTATAAGCCCACAGGTGGGATGCTAGGGGCCCGCATGCTAGATGGGAGAGAGATGACTTGGACGGCCTTGATGATTACTTGGATGACGAAGCCCACCCGTTGCATGCTAAACGATTTGCCCAGGGAGGGAAAAACGTCGTATTTTCTTGCATGACATCATGGTAGTGGGGGTTTGAGTTTGGTGGTGAGTTGCCACTCACACTTGGACGTTCTAATGAGAAGAGGGTTTTCACCAAGAAAGGATCCTCTAGATGCTTGACACATGGCCTTGGGAGGTCCTTTCATCTTTCTCCAGCTCCAACGACCTCTTCAAAGTGGCAAAACGTCCCCTAAAGGGGTGATGTGATCCTTAATTAGGGTTTAATTTGTGCAAAAGATGAAATTCTAAGTGAATTGTTTAATATTAATGTTAAGGGGGCAAGATTAGGGTTGTTGACCCCTAACCTTGTGTTTTACTCCTTATTTTGTGAACAAGCCACGTTGACTAATTTTTGTATAAATAGAGATCATAAGATCTCAAATAAAATCATAACTTTCCTCTCACAAGAGGTATTGGTCTGAAAGTTTCGCCCCCCTTAGCTATTTAACTCTTGTGCACTTGTGTATGGCTGAAATTTTGAATGGTAAATGGAAGAAGTGATGCACTAGCCTTGGAAGGTTATTTTCTAGCTCTTCTGGTGGATTATCTTAGCATCTCTTTTGATTTTTGTATGGTTTTTACTCTCTTGCTATCATTTTATTCAAGTCAAGTATTGTTGTGCAAGGAGCTAGGTGGGAATTATAAGGGCATACACCCCCACCATACTCTTCACCATTTTTGCTTCATTTTATTGCTTCATCTCATTGACAAGGGTTTGCTAAAAGAAGTATAAGGGCATACACTCTCTTAGCTTAAACCCTAGCTTAGAGAAACTTGCCTTGGGAAGTAAAAGGGCTTACACCCCCAAGGAGGTAGTTTCTCTAAGCTCCTTGAGACTTCATTAACCCAATAAGGCACTAGTCATATTTTTATTGCATTGGAGATATAAATTATTGTATTGAGAAACGTGAATTTCGGTCTTTTTACTTCTTGCAAAGCTGGATTGTTTTCCTTGTGCCTTGGGCACCTCCATTAGGGCGTCCTCATCCAGGGGCTACTTATTGCTGCTGTTATAAATTTACATCTTCAGCCATTAGGGCTGCAGAAACCCTAACATACTTGCTTGAAAATCTCTCTTATCAACCATTAGTTTTGGCTGAAAACTTGCATACATATTCACCTAGTCTGAGCGCACTTTTTGGCAAGTTTGAGGGATTTCTAGTGGCTGATTTTCCCGCTGTAATACATTGAATGTTGCAGCCATATGACTGATATAATTTGCTGCAGACAACTTTTACAACAGCCTTATCGTTTGTGCTAGAACTTGGGCTTTTCATCTTGAGTTTAGCTAGTCTTTCTCCTGCATTTCCTACTTGATATCTAGCACTTATTGAGCAGCTTCTAGTATCATTTATTTGCTGATATATACTGTTATTTACTGCTGCAAATTAGGGACAGCAAGCTTAACTTGCTGATCCAACTAACATATACTGTTGTATGCTGTGTTTTCTTGTGTCTCGGGTAGGTACAATCATCCAACGAAACACTAAACTTGTGGGGCAGCCTTTACTTGACTTACAAAGTATCTTTCCCTACACTTCCTTCCATTTAGACTTGACCTATAGGGGCTCCTTTTCCACTTCCTTCCATCTCCGTCTCAATCCCCATAGGGTCACTGGGATCGCCTCCCTAGAGTGACCTAGTCACCCTTGAAGTGCGGGACCTACATCGAGGTGACATTGGGTGTAGGATTCCTATAGTTATAGCACTTGTTTCCCTGGTTGGGTCGGGCTTTGCCCAACCTACAACTTGTGCCATAACATGATCTATTCCTACCATTGGGTGGAATTGCAAAGAAGATGATGACCATGAAGGACGAGGAATGGGAGGTTCATGATAGAAAGACACTAGGAACAATACGGATGAGCCTGGCAGCATCGGTGGCTTTCAATATTTCGAAAGAAAAGACAACGAAGGAGTTGATGGATGCATTGGCTAAACTGTATGAAAAACCCTCGGCGTCCAATAGGGTATTTCTAATGAAGAGATTATTTAATATGAAGATGTCAGAAGGTGGTTCTGTTGCAGATAATTTAAATGAATTTATACGATTACTAATCAACTAAGTTTTGAAAAGTGGACTTTGATGATGCGGTCAAGGCTCTTCTAATCTTGTGCTCATTGCCAAAAAGCTGGAATGGCTTGGTCATGGTTGTAAGTAACTTTGTCTCTGGTTCAAACACTCTAAAATTTGATGATGTTGTTGGTGTTATGCTTAACGAGGAAATGCGACAGAAAAGCACATGTGAGACATCAGGTAATGCGTTAAACATGGAGAACAGGGGAAGACAAAAGGATAGAGGAAAGGGCTCAGGGAACTGCGAGAATTCTAGGAAGGGCAGATCCAAATCCAGACTTGGAAAGATAGAGCGCTGGAATTGTGGAAAGAAAGGACATCTGAAGAAAGACTATAGAGCTCCAAATAAACAAAGAGATGGACAATAGGAGAAAACTCAAGAAGCAAATGTAACATGTGATGTGTTACAAGATGCTTTGATTCTTTTTGTAGATAATATTTCTGAGTCTTGGGTAGTAGATCCAGGGGCTTCATTTCATGCCACACCCCATAGGAAACATTTTCTAGATTATGTTCAAGGTGATTTTGGACAATTTCATTTGGGGATGATGCACCATGGAAAATTGTTGGAATGAGAAATGTAAAAATAAAGCAAAGGAATGGAAACTAATGGTTGTTGAAAGAGGTAAGACATGTTCCAGATCTAAGGAAAAATCTAATTTCAATAGGATAGTTGGCAAGTGAAGGTTGTATAACCATATTTATAGATAACGTGTGGAAGGTCACCAAATGATCATTGGTGATAGCAAAAGGAGAGAAGGTAGGTACATTGTATTTATGTACTGGTAATACCGACTCTTCTATCTCTTAGTTTCTATAGGAGTGGATACAACACTGTGGCATCATAGGCTTGGACACATGAGTGAGAAGGGAATGCATATACTTCATAAAAGAAATTTGTTGTCAGATCTTAAACAAATTGATTTGGATTTCTGTGAGCATTCTGTTTATGGAAAACATAAGAGAGTCAAATTTATCAGAGTTGGAAAAGAAAAGAATAATGAAAGGTTAGAGCTTGTGCATACAAATGTATGGGGACCAACTCAGGTATTATCTCTTGGTGGCTCTCGTTATTATGTTACTTTTATTGATGATGCAACTAGAAAAACTTGGGTTTATTACATTTGACAAAAATCTGATGTTTTTGATACTTTTAAGAAATGGAAAGCTTTGGTTGAGAATGAGACAGAAAAAAGGTTAAAGTGTATTAGATCAGACAATGGAGGTGAATATTGCAGCAAGGAGTTTGATGATTACTGTTCATACCATGGGATTCGTAGAGAGAAGACAGTTCCAGGAACACCATAAGAAAATGGTGTGTTAGAAATGATGAACAGGACAATCATGGAGCGTGCAAGGAGTATGAGATTGCATGCTGGTATCTCGAAGATACGAAGATTAGACAGGGTCCTGGCTAGCTGCTCAGGCATAAACTATCTCAGTAGTATTAATACTTAAATAAAAAAAATAAAAAATATGACTTGGAAATGAAATAACTAATCTAGCCTGACGATTTTGGGGGGTTGGCTAGGCCAAGCACACTCCCAAGGTGTCGGCAATGTTGTTAGCTTACAAATATACACAAGAAACTAATGAAATAACATGAAATATACAAATATACACTAGGAAAGGTTGGAAACTCGTTACCCAATCGAAGATATGCCTTGATGCAGCCTTGAGGACGAATTTGGGCAGCGTTTCCCCTTGTTGCTGGTAAGTTTCTGCAAAAACCAACAAGCAAAAGCTTGCTGGAAATGCTGAAAAACACCCCAAATGTTAAAGAAATTTTCTGCTGTTACACAGAAAATTTCCACATAAAAATCTGCAAGTAAAAGATGATATATTGACCTATCTAAGAGTGTTAGAATGCTGAAATAAAGATGAAATGTATGCAGAAATGAATATGGAAAATAGAAATGCTAGGAGTGTAAGAAAGGGTTAAGGGTAGGCTCCTCTTCGATGCTATCCCAATAATCCTTTTGAAATGACCTGTAAAACTCAAGGAAAGTAGTGAAGCATGGAAATAGATAGCAATATTGATTAGGCTAACAAACGAAATATTTCTATCTCTTAGCTAATCCACAATGCATAAACTAACAAGAATACTCTTCAATTAGTTTACCCTAGTAGAATACTCTACCAAA
>ML781325.1:474653-484818 GCA_009831015.1 Picea engelmannii | reverse complement strand
ACCTATCTAGACTCGACGAAATTCCGCGAAACTTTCTACACTGTCTAGCATTGTCATTTACATCATTCCTAAACAATAGTTACCAAAGGACGAGACCATTAGAGCGCCGTTCACCACTTTGGAGGAAATTATTGCATGTGTGGAGGGAAAAACTCAAGGGAAGTCAGCCAGGCCCGAGAGCCCGGTTGACAACCTGAGGATAAAAAACCCTCGGTGAAAGGAACTCCCTTAATGGAAACATCCCAAGGCACCTGACCTAACTATGACTCATGCAGACTTATTACATTATTAACCCACGCAGGGGTGCGGAAATTTCGTTTACAAAATTTTGTGCTGGGGCATCAAATGCCCAAGTAGAACCAATACTGTCTTCATCAAATCTTCATTTGGTGATGCATCTTCATGACACATGAGTTGACCCCTAGCTGAATAGGCGGTCAACAGGACCTTCAAGCTTTTTGGATGGTAGAATTCCAGAGGAGGCATGGACATGTAAAAGGGTAAACTATTCATTTTTGAAGACTTTCGGTTGTGAAACATTTTTCCATATTGATAAAGAAAATAGAGCAAAGCTTGAGGCAAAATCCAAGAAGTGTACCTTTATTAGATACAATGTTAATGATTTTGGTTATCGCTTATGGGATTATGAAAATCACAAAATCATTAGGAGTAGAAATGTCATATTCAATGAGAAGGTCATGTACAAAGATCAGTTACAGGGAAAGAAATAGGAAAAATAAAAACCAGAATACACAGTGCTTGATGAGATCACTGGAAAATAAATTCCAAAAGTACCAGAAAATCAAAATGTACAACAACAGGAGCAACAGGTACCCCAAACTCCTGCAAGTGTTTTTATAAGATCTACTAGGTTAAGTAGACCCCCTTAACGATACTCTCCTTCATTGTATTATTTATTGTTGACTGATTCTGGTGAACCAAAATGTTATGAAGAGGCAATGCATGTAGACACTAAAAAGTAGTGGGAGCTGGGAATGAAAAAGGAAATGGATTCCTTGGTAAATAACCAGACTTGAGATTTGGTTCAGTTGCCTGCAGGGAAAAGAGCATTACAGAATAAATGGGTTTACAAGTTGAAGGAAGAAGATGGAGGCAAAAAGCGGTACAAGGCTAGACTTGTTGTAAAGGGGTTTGCACAAAAGAAATGTGTAGATTTTGATGAAATATTTTCTCTTGTTGTTAAAATGACTTCAATTAGGACTATTTTAAGTCTTGTGGCAGTAGAAGATTTACATCTTGAATAGTTAGATGTAAAAACAACTTTTCTCCATGGGGATTTGAAGGAGGAGATTTATATGCAGCAACCATAGGGGTATGAGGTCAAAGGGACGAAAAATTTGGTATGCAGGTTGAAGAAGGGCTTGTATGGCCTAAAACAAGCTCCAAGGCAGTGGTATTTGAGTTGAAGAGGTTTATGACAGTACAAGGTTATAGTAGATGTCATTCTGATCACTGTGTTTATTTTAAAAAGCTAGAAAATTGAAGCTATATTAGCTTGCTATTGTATGTACTTGATATGCTTGTTGTAGGGTCTAATATGCAGGATATGAATGTCCTCAAGAAGAAATTAGCTAATTCATTTGCGATGAAGGATTTGGGTGCCGCAAAGAAAATCCTTGGTATGAGAATAATAAGAGATAGGAAAAATCGCAAATTGACATTGTCTCCGGGTGAGTACATAGAGAAGGTGTTGGAGATGTTTAGAATGCAGAATGCAAAACCAGTTAGTACACCTTTGGCCAACCATTTCAAA
This sequence comes from Picea engelmannii, assembly GCA_009831015.1. Taxonomy (NCBI): domain Eukaryota; kingdom Viridiplantae; phylum Streptophyta; class Pinopsida; order Pinales; family Pinaceae; genus Picea; species Picea engelmannii. Next base: position 483,044 of record ML781325.1, on the reverse strand, counting down.
TTAACTAAGGAAATGTGTCCCAAGACACAAGAGGAGATAGAATACATGTCTAGGGTCCCTTATTCATCAACAATTGGCAGCTTGATATATGCGATGGTTTGCACAAGACCAGATATTGCACATGTAGTGGGAGTTGTGAGTAGGTATATGAACAATCTAGGTAAAGAACACTGGGAGGTAGTGAAGTGGATTCTCAGGTATTTGAGAGGTACTGCTACTCATGCATTATGTTTTGGAGGTTCAAACACTATTTTACAGGGATATGTTGATTCAGATATGGCAGGTGATAAAGATAGCAAGAGGAGCACCACAGGGTTTGTTTTTACTATAGGTGGAACAACAGTAAGTTGGATTTCGAAACTGCGAAAGGTTGTTGCACTTTCAACAACAGAAGCAGAATATGTTGTTGCTACAAAGGCTAGTAAATAAATGATTTGGTTACATAGGTTTATGGAGGAATTGGGAAAGAAGTAGGAGAATAACAGGTTGTACTGTGACAATGAGAGTGCCATTCATCTTGCAAAGAACTCAACCTTCCATTCGAAGACTAAGCATATACAACTCAGGTACCATTTCATACAATTCGTCTTGGAAGATGGACATTTAAAGTTGGAAAAGATACAAACTAGCGAGAATCCTGCAGACATGTTAAGAAAGGGAGTAACCAGGGAGAAATTGAGTTCCTGCTCACTTTCAGTTGGTCTTCAAGCATGAAGGTGAATATGAGAAATTAGCCAGGTCCAAGAAGGATCATAGTCCAGCAGATACCGCAGTGATGGAGTTGTTGAGATCAGTCTCCAAGTGGGAGATTGTTGGTTGTGGAGTCTGATTATTTTCCTGATTCAGAGGCCTTTGTTTTCAGCCGTGTTTATACCCCATAAAGACTTTACACCCAAGAAGAATGTACACTCCTCCCTACGGGGGAGTGCAAGGGGGGCTTGCCCCTCCTGCGGGGTCGGGGGGCAAGTGAGCCTCCGAAGGCAACCCTCTTTTATGAGGGAAATGTATTGCGGCTATGTATCATTGCGAATATTGTATTCTGAGTGAGGACACTGTGAGAGAGAAGAGGAAGTTACAACGGGTGTGCTGTAGGTTGTATCCATTCATTTGTTGGATAATAATAAAGGAAGGACCTGGCAATTTCTCTGGTGGACGTAGCCCACACTGGGTGAACCACGTATATCTGTGTCTCTATTGTATTGTGTATCTTCTGTGTTTTATTTACGCATTTGTTTTTATTTTATTGCTCCGCGATCCTGTTTTTCTAACAGAAACCCTAACTTACTTACTTGAATATCTCTCTTATCAACCATTGGATTTTGCTCAAAGTTTGCACATTTGTTCTCCTTGGTCCAACGCACTTTTTGGCAACGTTTGAGGAGATTTCAGTGGCTGATTTTCTTGCTGTAATACATTGAATGTTACAGCCATAAGGCTGATATAATTTGCTGCAGACAAGTGTTTACAACAGCCTTATCTTTCATGCTAAGAGTATTGGTTTTTTCATCTGAGTTTAGCTAGTCATTCACTAGTGTTTCTCTTGCATTTTCCACTTGATCTTTAGCATTTATTGAACAACTTTTAGTATCATTTTCTTGTTGATATATACTGTTATCTATTGCTACAAATTAGGGACAACAAGCTTAACTTGCTGATCCAACTAACATATACTATTGTAAAGTGTCTTTTCTTGTGTCTCGAGTAGGTACAATCATCCAGAGAAGTGTTATATCCATGGGGCAACAATTACTTGACTTGCAAGGCATTTCTTTCCACCTTTCACTCCACTTAGACTTGACCTATAGGGGCTTCATTTCCATCCATCTTCATCTCCGTCTCAATCCCCCTAGGGTTACCGGGATCGCCTCCCTAGAGTGACCTAGTCACCCTTGAAGTGTGGGACCTACATTGAGGAGACATTGGGTGTAGGATTCCCAAGTTGTAGCACTTGTTCGGTGGTTGGGTCGGGCTTTGCCCAACCTACAACTTGCGCTATAACACACCCTAGGTATCATTTTCTTGAAGGTCTAGTCCTAAGGCCCAAGAGGGTTTGCACCTTAAGGTTTATACCTCATTCTTATTTATCATGTAGTTCAATCTTCAAGATATTGCATGCTTAACTCCGTAAGCCCTAAAAGATAACGACACTAGTCTAAAGCTATTGTTGTGGTGTAAATTGCATTTAGAATTAGTATTCTGCCTCTCTCAACAATCCTACTAACTTCCCTAATGCTAATTTTAGCAAACTAATGTTATTTATTGCTGCTGTTACAAATGTTTTCTACAACCACTGATTTTTATTTTAATTTGCTGCTTACATACTTGAAAAAGTGGCTTAGGATACTCAGAATTTACTATTTACATCTAGTAATTGGATAATATTGTACATGTTGAAGGCTTGTTTTTCATGCTAAATTGCTGCATTTCTGAGTACTATGTTTTGCTACTGTTGCAAAACATTAATTGCTGTTGTACACTTGTTACTGTTGTAATTTGCAATGGCCATTGCATTTATTGGTCATCTATTGTCTAAGAGATCATCTTTGAACTTTATAACTTGGTAATTGTCTATATTATGCTTCAAATTGTTTATTGTCTCGTACATGTGAAATAATTACCTCGTTACCCTTATTTCCTCTCCTAGACCTAGACCTAACCTTCAGGTGACCAAGATAGGGGGCTATAGGCTTGGTTAATCTTGCTATTTGATCCCTTGAGGTCACTAGGGAAGCCTCCCTTGTGGTTGACCTCCTTCCAATACTAACACAAAGGAAATCTTGACTTAGGTGACAGTGGTAGACACTTCCAATTGTTACACAAGATTGAGATCTTGTGGAGGGCTTTGTACAAGTACAAATCCTGTGATAAGGTGGTACATTTTAGAGAATCTGGGGTGTAACACATCCTACCCTACTCTAACATAAGAAGCATTTATATTTATATATATGCGTGTGTATGTTTGGATGCTGGCATTGTACTGATCATGTAATGAAACACACAATGAGAATGGTTTCATAAGTTATATGTTGGGCACTTGTGTACATTTTTTTAAATATGCAGTGCTCTAACTTTGGTTTATAATTCTATACAATGAGGACGAGGAATCTTCAGAATGGGAAGACTCTTTTGACCAAAGAGAAAATGCTTTGTAAAAGTTGTATTATTTTATTATGTAAAAGATTGTCATGTAAATAAATCCATGTATATGGGCATCTTATTAGCCATAATGCCAGGACCCAAATTTTGTGTGTTGAATCTGGTGTCACAATTAAAGGAGGGTATTACAATATTGGCTGTCACGTTCAGAGGGAGGATACAGGTAATGAGAAATCTTCGTAGTTTTGTGTGGTTTCATGTGAGTGGTGTTGATGTTTTGCTAATTCCAGATCTGATAATTATTTGCTTATGATTTTCCACAGAGTACTGTTACCATAAAATAATTACACACTGAAATTATCAGCGAACCATAACAGCAGAAACATTAGAGGATCAAACACTATGCACAAGAGACACAAGAGCCACAAGATTTATCCCGGGAAAACCCTTTCACGGGAAAAACCCAGCCAGCTTTTCTCTAGAAGAATGTACAATCCAAATTCACAAAATACATCACCATTGAACCCAGCACATAGGTATATCTGCTGCAATAAGAGGGTACTGCAACCGCAGTAGGACAAACCCTCAACCAAGATGACAAACGGCTTTTACTAGGGTAGTGCACCACTGCAATAGTCCTTCTCCAAGGCTAGCACATCAGTAAGAAGTGGAGTGCACCTCCTCCAATGGACAGAACCCCAAGAAATCACCAAAGTATCACCCGTGCAACTTGCTGCTGCAATTTCTGCGTCTTCCTTGGTGTAGCCGCTAGCGTATCTCTTTAGGATATGAGATGAGTGAGTGTGAGTGTGTCCAAGTGAGGCGCCTAGGCCTCCTATTTTTACTAGTCCAAGTACTTTAATTAATCTGCCAGGGTCGACTTGTACTTTTGCTTTAAATAATTGTTTTCTTCAATAATTCAATGGGGCCAACTTCCTCATTTGTCTTCTAGGGTTTTCTGTAATGGTTTCGTGTATTTTTCCTTAGGGAATGACTGCCTGAAGTTGCCAAACTTCAACAAGTGGTCCCCAAATTATCATCAAGGGGGAGTGTTAGGGTAATTATAATTTGTGTGTGCTCTCATGTGTGAATTAGAACTGTGGTGACTAACAGGCTGATCAATAAATTTAATCTATTGCAGTTTTCTTGAGGGTTTTGGATTTTCTTGCTAGTGCTATGTAAATGCCAAATAAACCTACAGGATAAAAAAGGCATGCAAGTTTGAAAGGCTTATCGTATCTACAATTCCACTCTTTTATATCCTTTCTACCAGACCCATATTTCTCTTTTTTTTTTCTTTTGGTTTAGAAACCCCTTCTTGACCAGAGAGGGCACTTAACTCTCTTCAAGATCAGCTTTATGTCCAGAAGACCTTTGGCTATGAAGCCATGATTTAGGGTTATCTATTACATCAAATTCACACCGGACATGCAACTGGCCTCTTTGACAAAAGATACCATATTAGCACAGGTACTACTACGAATGGCACCTGTGGATTATCATAGAACTAGTGCTGCTGCTTAACACAACTGGCATTTCATATTTCAAAATGACTCGGTAAACCATATTATGATGGGTGTTTTTAACACTTGGCCACTGTTGCAGCAAGTGCTTGAATGTGCTACTAGACAACATCCTGACTGACTGCTCGTAATTTCTTGTGTTGCCTAGTATGATCAAACATACTTTTAAATTTCTTTAGCTAGAAATGTAAAATTCTGTTCAAGACTCAAGAGCTTATATCTTTGCTGTCTTCCAAGGTGATAAGGTATTAGCTTACTTCGAACAATTTTGTTTAATAGCAGAAAGGGTGTTATTCAAGCTTGATATTTTTCAATGTAATACCGAAAGGTTAACAAGGGATGTTTCTTTTTTCTAGTAAAAGTTACTGGATGCTCATAAGAAGCTAGTCCTTTCCTGTTTGAATACGTTTCTGGTCAGAATGATGCTTAGTTTCAGTGCATGCCTACATTACTTCAGATCTAATTATTAAAGTTCCGAAATACTGCAAGTGAACAAAGATTGCAAAATGATTGCACTGACTGTGTAGGGTCAAATTTGTTTGAGGAGACTGGCCGACGTTCTAATCTGATTACACTTCAATTGTATGAGAAGGAGGGGGTTTCTTCAGGGCAGGCTGCTGCTGCATCTATATTGTCACGCCATTACAGTAGTCAAGGAACAATTTCTAGTAAATCTAGAGAGTCAATAGTAGGTTCCAATTCGTGGTATTTTACTCCATTATATGTCTTATCTAAAGTAATTTTAGGGTGTTTAAGTCAATGTGCTAATTTTTTTGTTTTTCTGTTTATATCAGTTCAAAGATGGTAGATTTGAGCAGCTTGTAAGGAAGCTGTGCATATGGAGAGATTCTGTGGTAAGTTACTATCCCAGCAATCAACTTTTGCTAACTCTATACTTGCAGCTTACATATTATTGACTGGCAATTGTTTTTCGTAAGTTGTTGTGGTGGTATAAAACATAAAGATGCATGTGATTTCAGGGTAAGTTACACAAAAAGGAATTAACAGCTTAAATAACCTATTGAGTGGATTCTTACATACTATCTGCAATTATTTAGCATTTTCATTCTTATACTGAAGTTATCCACTTTCCAAGCATGTTGGGAGTCAGTAGCGTTGGTTAAACAGGGAACATTACATTGCATAGTTCTCAACTTATCATTTAGCTGGGGCAATGATGTTATTTGCTGTAATTCCTAATTATGCATATATATCCTTTCATTATTAATTAATAGTTAGTACTGGGCTTTCTCTACATATTTTATATGGAAGTTCAGCAGTTTTCCCAGTACAGTGTTTGTTCTGTTGTTGACAGGCTAATACCCTGCAGTTGCTTAGTCAAGCCTTTGACCATGGTTAGGTAAATATCTAATAGATTAGAGATGTATAACACATAAGTTTCATGTACATTGCAACATAAAGCACAGTTATACAACTGTCAAAAATCAGACCATGATAAACAGATTCTGTAGTCAGGAATTTAACCTAAATCCTAGATAGCTTAAAGCTGAAAACGAAAATCAAAATAACAGCTCTATAGTACTTTAACTTACAAACACGTACTGCTGATAATATGAACAGCAAACATAGATCTGAACTCTCAAAACATCATCTGTATTCTACTAATTGTAAAGAGTAAAATCAAATTGCAAGAGGCTCAAATCTCTAACTTGCTAACTAACCCAGTGGTGCACCATTCATTTCTTTTATAGAAAAATAGATAAGGGAAGATACAATGTATCTGGACACATGCAAGAAGCACTAGGTTTGACTGTGTCAAACCCTAACCCTAATCTGAGCAGCTAGCCCTAGCTGCATGGATAAGAGTGCCTATAGAAGTGTGCCTCCTTTGGGAGATAACTGCATCAAGCAAACTGCTGGTGCCTCCTAGAGATCTGTGCCCTTATCCCATCATAGACAGCTCTCATGCAAGCACCTGATGTAGCCTTGGGATCTGTGCCTTGTCTAGAAATAGATCATGGATGTAATCTAACTGAACTGAAACTATACTGAAACTGGAACTTGCTAAATCTGGAACAGCAGTGAACAGAGTTTACTGTTTAACTAACAGTGACAAACTTGGAAATATACTAGGATTGGTACTACTTTACCTCTGTTATTTTTTTATTATTATTCTTTTTAACAAAACAGCTATCTATCGAGCAAAATCTGTGGCTTTACCTGTACACTGGTTATACATAGATGGAGGTTTTGAGGATGACTTCATATGTCTGAGGCGATCCCCTTTTTATTAAGGTATGGGGGATTCCCCTTCCAGAGTGTCTTCTTTTTTGTCTGAATTTCTTTCCTTCCCAGGATTGCACAGATTTAATCTCATGATTGCATAAAAGCTTACGAAGGAAAAACATATTAAAAAAGGTTTCTGTGGTGTTCCCTTGTGACTGGTCATATAATTTGAAGTCTGCAGCTGAGATTTGCGCAGCTTTTTTGTGGTAACTTTCTTGCTGTTGCTGGAATGGCATGGGTGGCTGCTGAGGGTCTTGTTCTCCTTCCTCTTAACTTGACCCCCTTTTCACTTTTGGCAGTTTCTTTTTCCCCTAGATGCTCTTTCTTTGCTTCCAAAGCTTTGGCCTCATCTGCCTCTGCACCTTGCAGCCCATCTGCCCCAACCGCTATGAGGTTTGGGGAGCCCATCCGTTATGAGGTTTGGGGAGATGTTGCTGTCAGTATTGAGATGCGAGGAGAATTCAGGGGCTTTGAGTCTTTGGACACACTAGCCTTCTTCTCTGCAGCGGTTGGTACCACGTGAGATTACCTAAGCTTTCCAATCGCCTCTGCAGGTGGTGATGTTGCTTGAACAAGGATGCCAGTGTCCTTTGTCGTTGTTTCTCTCTCCAGGTCTTAAGAAGTTCCTTCTTTGCTAGCGGTTCATCCACTAGATGGTGTTGTTCAATTGCTGTGGTTCACCATGATGGATTTTTGGTGCTGTGTTTCTTAGTGTTATTCTGTACAGGCCTCTGGGATTTGGGGTAGGAGGCTGCAGGACCTACACTCAAATGCAATCTGCTTGTAGTCCAATTTTTGAATTCACACATATTCTTTAGCTTCTAGCCAGATCTTTCAGGCCATTGGAGAAATCAATTTCCACACAGTCTGGGTAGGTGGTGATGTGCAGTTTCTCTGTTTCCTCACATCAGAAGTGAAACTTGCCATGCCCGTTTCCAGTTGTGCGAAGTGATTCAAAGGACCTGAAATGTAGAGGGAGGTTGGAGAGTGAATCTGCATAGGGGCAGAAGATAGGGCTTCCATAGAGGGTTCGAAGGAAGGGTGTCAAACCTTCATGTAGAGTCTAGCATGTGCTTAAAACCATGGACCAGAATGCAAGGCGAGATCCCTATCTATAGTTGAGTCAAACTTGACAAAAAAAGAAAACTTGAGTGTAGGGGTATATGTATGCTTTTTATGAGAGATAGGGCTTCCTAGTCTCGAAAATCCACATGTGGAGATTGACTAACCTAGGCTAGATAAGATGAGATAAGATAAGATACTTTTATTAATGTCTAACAACTAACCAGAAATAGGTCAATGGGACTACTAAGTACATTAGTGTCGTTACAAAGGGGGAGCATGAAAGGCTGCTCCTATAAAAGAAAGATACAAGCATATCTAACCTATAAGATCTAAGATCTAGAATCTAAACTCAAAGAGTCAAATACAAACTAGTAATGTAGCTACAAAAGTGCTATAGTTGTTGAGAACCAAAACCCTATGAAGAACGACTTACATGGGAGTACAAGAAGAGAACTTGAAT
>ML781325.1:446753-463796 GCA_009831015.1 Picea engelmannii | reverse complement strand
GTGCTCTCAAACAAGTTGCATCTTGTAAAACAGAGGTTGCAGCCTCACATTGAGTTGGTGCTCAATTATAGATGATGTACAGAACTTAAAAGACTGCCTATCATTTCGAAGAAGAAGAGGTTTTCTCCCTTTATGGGTTTCCTTGTGAAAAATCTGTCTCTGTGTATACTTTATTTGTGACTGTTGTTCTTTACCTTTACTGTCCATATGCTGTATATTGTTGATGACCACATGAAGAAAGATTAATAATGTTTTAACAGACTTAAAATTGTTTAAGCTCACATACAACTGATTCACCCCCCCTCTCAGTTGTATTAATAATTTCAACATAGGGATGACATCTCCGTAAGGGTCTCGTTGGCTAAACATGGATTGCCTCTTGGGGTCTCACAGATCTAGTTGTTGATTTGGTGTTGTTGGCTAGCTTCCTCTTAGTGCCTTTGTCTGCTAGGAGCACCCTAAAGAAAGATGTAATCACTCTGGTAGTGTTTCGTTGTGGGTGGTGGTGGCTGAAGGAGGTGAGGTCAAAGTCTAAGGGAATCCCTCATGAGCAAAACCAAGCGCTGTTGGGTCGGGTATTAGAAGGTTGAGAGGGAGTTCTATGACTCCTTGAAAAGCCGATAATATTGAATAAGGACGTCATAATAAATGTGGTAGAAAAAGTTGAAGTGCTCCTTTGTCTCAGTCTTTTAAAGATGTTAGAATTGGTAGATCTTGTTTTCCCATGTGATATGATGTTTTTCTTCAACCCGAAGTTATTGTGAGACAACTTGGAATTGGCTCAATAGGATTCTAAGAGCATGCATCTAGTGACAAAGGATGTAAGGTAGTTGAACAATGAGGTCATCCTTGAGATCCATGAAGTGCTTTGCAAAGAAGGCCATCATGGGATTTAGCGCTCCTAGAGTGGTGATATAAGTAAACTGAATGTATTTCTTGTAAATGTCGTCTTGAATAATCCTATTCAACCCCTGCTAAAATGATGGGAGTTGAGCAAAGACATCAAGGGAATATCTAAACCAGGGGAGGTGGTCCATCATGATTCTCACTGATTGTAGTAGGCACTAGGCCTTCACAAACCAAGAACGCACCCACTTGGGAGGATTGGTCGAGGAAATGGCCTCCAAGTAGTAGTATGCAAGATAAGGATAACGATCCCTACCGGAGGTCAAGTCAACAAAGCTTTGAACATGATGCAAAAGAGAAATCGACTCCAAAATGGTTTCACTCTAGATGGGGTGGGTTGTGATCTTCGCCTGAGTGATATGTCAGGGGATTGTACTCCTACTTTTGATAATATGGTCAAGTTTGAGGACGTAAACTCTCTCCATAATGTCCCAGTTTGACTCTAAGAGGCTAGGTCCTGAAACCTTTGTGCCGTAAAGTACCATGGGCTTTATAATGCTTTCTGTTGCACCTCATATGGCATGAGGTTTCACTTGTGATTTTCATTACAATGGATGGGTTTGCAGGATGGTACATGTTATCACAGGATTTGTATTTGTGCAAAGCCCTCCACAAGATCCCAATCTTGTGTAGCAATTGGAAGTTTCTACCATTGTCACCTAAGTAGAGACTTCCCTCGTTTTAGTGATGGAAGAAGGTCCAACACAAGGGAGGCTTCCCTAGTGACCTCAAGGGATCAAATAACATTATTAGCCGAGCGTACAACCCCCTATCTGTTGGAATATCCATAAAATTAGTTTGTATGCTCGTTTCACCATAGGTGATGATGCACCATCGCCACCCGCTTTGGTTGCTGCGAGAGGTATAAACCTCTAGGACAATCTTTGTGCTTAGAGAAGAAAATTTTGGAAGCAAGAGAACCAATAAACAGATTTGGAAATACCCTAGAAGAGAAGTCGGCCCAAGGAGAAAAATAATAAAGAATTAGAAGGCTCTAGAAAGAGAAGTTGGCCCCACATGAAAAGTCACTTGGACAGACTAGTATATAAAGAGGTAAAGGGCTACATCATTGACACACTCTCACTCACTCTGCAATCAAGGGCGCAAGTTTAGAAGGTGCATTAGTTGTAGTAGTTCAACGAAGGGAAAAAGGAGGCGCAAGTCTGAGGAAGGTGACACAACAACTACAATGGTGAAGTCTCTCCTTGCTCAATCTTCCTGGTATCTGTCTCTTGTGTGCTTCTCTTGGTAAAGGTACGCTATATTGGAATTGTGCTATTGCTGCAGCTGTGTTGGTATTTCTGGCTAGGGTTTATCTGATAGGACTTGTGTCGTGTACGAAATGTATCTAAGAAAAGGTTACTGTGCTCGGGGTTGGTAAGTGTAAGTGCCTATGGTTGGGTGACGAACGAGCATACCAAAATTTTAACATGGTATTAGAGCCGGTTTCCTTCAAAATAGTCTAACCACTGGAAGGAAGATCGTCAGTTTTCCCTATTATCAAGCTCGTTGAGAACTTACAAAGCCACCAAGAAGGTCATCTAAGGAGGGTGCATCTTTCCCCAGGATCAGATCTCCAAAATTCAAAAGTTGGAAAATTAGGGTTTACTCATAAAACCCTAGGTCAGGACGTTTAGGCATTTAAAGGCTGAAGTTGGAGCAGATCCTTGAGGAAAGGAGGTTGCCTTGGCATAGTGCACTCTCTGGTAAGTTCAAAATTCATTTTTGCAAAGTTTCAATTTTTGTCATATTTCTAGATCTCGGGGCAGAATGACTTCCTGCACTAAGCTTGATGAGAAGCTTGAGGGTGCTGATAACTTCCGAGCATGGAAATATAGAGTGATGCTCATTCTAGAATTGAATGATCTAGAAGGCTTCATTGAAGAAGAAGTTCAAGATCCAGAGGGAGATGAGGCTAAAGCAAAGCACAAGAACCTGGTTAAAGCAATGAGGATTATTGCAAATTCTATCAAGGATCACTTGATCCCTCATATCTCATGATTGAAGACTCCAAAGCAGATGTTTTATGCTTTGTCTCGACTATATCAAGGGAAGAACATCAACCGGAAGATGAGATTGAGTACATAGCTCAAGAATGTGAAGATGCAGAATTCAGAAAGCATTCAATCCTACTTCACGAGGGTATCTCAAATCAAAGAACAACTTGAAGCCATTGGAGACACAGTTGAAGAAGCTGAGCTAGTAATGACTACATTGAATGGTCTCCCAAAGTCTTGGGAATCATTTATTCAGGGAATCTGTTCTAGAAGAAAACTAACAAAGTTCAACAAGCTATGGGAAGATTGCACTCAAGAAGAAAGCTAGATTGGCAGCAAGAGAAGAAAAAATGGGTGATGATGAAAATCAAGCACTAGCAACGCATACAAGAAAAGGAAAGAGCAGAAAAGAGGATCATGCACACAAGAAGTTTCAAAAGACACAAAAGACTCAAAAGGATTATTCAAGTTACAAATGCTACAACTGTCAGAAGATGGGACACATTGCTAGAAACTGTCCTCACATAAAAGATCAGATCAGAAAAGGAAAGTATAAAAGACATCATGCTCATGCCGCAAAAGACGATGAACCTGTTCAGAAGAAAGCAAAAGAAGATGATTCAAGTGAAGAATATGTATTGATATCAACTCTTACAGGGATAATCACTCATGGAAGTAACACATGGCTTATTGATAGTGGTGCCTCTAAGCACGTGACCGGTTACAAGGATTCTCTTTCAAAACTGGTTCAGAAGGATTCACCTCATAAGGTGAAGCTCGGTGATGACTATCAATATCCCATTAAAGGGGTAGGAGAAGCCTCCTACAGGTTGGATTCTGGAAGGCCTATGAAGATGAAAGATGTTTTGTATGTACCTAGTTTGAAGAAGAATCTCCTTTCTATGTCAACATTGGATGAGAAAGGATTCAAAGTTGCTTTCATTGATGGTGAAGTTCTTATGTGGTCAAAAGGAAAGTCTATTGATGATGCTATTGTTGTTGGTGTTCAAGAAGGAGGTCTATACAAATTAAAGGGACACTCAGATTCAACATTAGTTCACAGTACAATAAATCCGAGTGAGCTATGGCATAGAAGACTTGCTCACATACATTACAAAGCATTACTGATCGTGAGCAAGATGGTGACATGTTTGCCAGAGATTCAGGTGAATCATGATGGTATATGCAAGGGATGTGCATGAGGCAAGAACGTGAAGAGCCCATTTCCATGCAATGAAAGCAAAACCAAAGGAGTTTTGGACATCGTGCACTCAGATGTGTGTGGACCGATGACAACCACTTCACTTAGCGGGTATATATATTATGTTTCATTTATTGATGATTTCTCATGTAAAACTTGGATTTATTTCTTGAGAACAAAAAACAAAGTATTCAACAAGTACAAGGAATTCAAAGCCCTTGTAGAAAATCTTTCTGAAAATAAGATAAAGATCTTGAGGTCAGATAATGGAGGAGAGTTCACATCGGATGAATTCAAAGCATTTTGCAGAGAAGTTGGGATTAAGAGGGAGCTCGCTACTCCGTACAATCCTCACCAGAATGGTGTGGTAGAAATAAATAACCAGACGATAATGGAAGAAGTAAAGGATATGATTCATGATCAAGATTTACCGATGCATCTATGGGAAGAAGCAATCGAGACTGCTGTATATATGCAGAACAAAAGTCCTCACCGTATACTTGGGAACAAGACACTAGAATAAATGTTTACAGGAGAAAAGCCAGAGGACAACCACCTGAGGATATTTGGCTGTCCAGTATATGTGCATGTTCCTAAGGATAAGAGATCGAAGTTGGATCCTTCAGGCAAGAAGGGTATATTTGTTGGATATAGTGAGACATCGAAGGCATATAGAGTCTACATCCCTGGTCACAGGAAGATTGAGACTAGCAAAGATGTTATCTTCGATGAGGATGCAACCTTCAGTAGATCAAGGCAAAATCCACAGATGAGGTCCATGATTAGGAGCCCGAAGCTCCTAGAGTTGTAGATATAGATACAGGTAATGACGTTGTACTAGAAGAGTATGTTCCAGAAGATCATGATATGGAAAAACCACAGAGACCTGTAGATCCACCCCGAGAGATGATTACAAATAAGAGAAGACAAGCTTGGGCTCGGGAGATTATTCAGGATGCAGAGAAATATGGTGCTCCAGACGAAACTTTTAGAGAAAGTAAGAAACTGTGACCATACTCTAGTTACATGGCATTGCTAAGTGATATCATTGATGCAAAGCCTACCTGTTATGAAGAGGCTGCAAAGAAGAAAGTATGGAAGGATGTCATGATTAAGGAGTAACAGTACATTATGAAGAATGATGTTTGGGATGTGGTTTTGAGACCAAATGAGAAGATAATTGTGAGTTCAAAATGGATCTACAAGACAAAACATTAACTGATGGCAGTATCGAGAAATATAAGGAAAGGTTTGTGGCCCTTGGTTTCTCCCAGAAAGACGGAATAGATTATGAGGAGACATTTGTTCCGGTGTCAAGATACACTTCGATTAGAGTTATACTTGCTATAGTTCCAGTAATGAAATGGAAGGTACACCAGATGGACGTGAAGACAACTTTTTTGTACGGTGTAGTAGAAGACGAAGTGTACGTGGAGCAGCCACAAGGTTTTGAGACACATGATAGACAGACACATGTGTGCAGGTTGAAGAAAGCCTTGTGTTGATTGAAGCAAGCATTCAAGGCATGGTACGATAGAATTGACAGTTTTCTGATGAGCTCGGGCTTTACCAAGAGTAAAGCAGATTCTAACCTTTACTACAAGGTTGTGGATGGTGGACTAGTGATATTGTTGTTATATGTGGATGACTTGTTTCTAATAGGAGACGAGAAGCTCATCGCTGAGAGTAAGAGGAAGCTTGCTACAAAGTTCGAGATGAAAGACCTGGGTATGATGCATTATTTCTTAGGTCCAAAGGTATTGTAGAAACCGGATGAGATTTTCCTTAACTAAGGAAAATATACTGTAGAAATCCGGAAGAGATTCAGAATGATGGATTGTAAAGCCATGCCAACACCGATGGTGACAAACTTGAAGTTATTGAGTGATACATCTTTAGAGACAATGGATGCCACGATGTATAGACAGATGATTAGTTCATTGATATATTTGACGAACACAAGGCCAGATATATGTTTTGCGGTGAACACATTGAGTCAGTATATGGTTGGACCGAGACGTGTTCACTTGATGGCGGAAAAACACATATTGATGTACTTGAAAGGTACAGTTGACTATGGTCTCAGATATGTTTCGAACTGTGAGATAAGACTGCATGGCTATGTTGATTTAGATTGGGCCGGTATTGTCGTAGATTGAAAGAGTACTTCATGATGCTGCTTTACTTTGGGATCATCTATGGTCTTGTGGCTCAGCAAGAAGTAGACTAGTGTGGCACTCAGCATGACCGAGGAAGAATTCATAGCAACATGTTCAGCTAGTTGCAAAGCTGTGTGGGTTCAGAAGTTACTTGCAACGCTGTTTGATCTCGAGTTGGAAGTGACTTGTATCTTCTGTGACAACCAGAGTTGCATAAAGTTGTTAGAGAACCTCGTGTTTCATGACAAGTCAAAGCATATCGAGATCAAGTACCATTATATCCGAGACATGGTACAAAAGGGAGCAGTGAAGCTCCAGTATGTTGCTACAGACGACCATATAGCCGATGTGTTGACCAAGCCTTTGTCGAAGATAAAGTTTGAGTATTTTAAGGACAAGCTTGGCATGGTCCTGAAGGTCTTCCCTCGTAAGAGGGAGTGATGAGTTACATATGCGATTGCACGGGTAGAAGTATGCAGAGTGTGGCAGCAGTGGGTAGTCATTCACGGGCACATTACTAACTGTGGCACTAGTCAACATGACCTCCCACAGGGTCAACAGTGTGTCGAGCCTTCGGGGCTGGAAATTTCCTAGCTTTCCAAGATGGAGGGCAAATGATGAGTATGGTTGGAGGTGTTTCCTAGCCCTGACCTAATCCCATGGTTAGATGCCTGGTCACTGTGGCTGGATGCCGGGTCTGCCAACAAGAAGTGCTAGCTTCAGGGCTAGTTTTCCAGATTCTGTGTGAGCTGGACATATGTGATAGTTGCCTAGTTTTGTGTGAGCTAGTTGCCTATTCTGTGTGAGCTAGATGAAGTCCCGTAATGACATAAGGTCCGAAAGGACGACGAGGATGTGCCCACTAGAGAGATACTACATATGATGATGAGGCTCCCAGATGCATGATAGTGAAGATAGCTTGTGTGGCTATGATGATGATACTTTTGACATGATCTGTGAGATCACAGGATAGCCTGTGTGGCTATGATGATGCTACATGTAGACTGGTCTGCAGGACCATGTGATTGGCTCCCACACTAGGGATAATACCCTTCACTATCAAAATGCAATCAACTACAAGTTAATGATTAAATCAAATAAGGAACAACTTACCTTAGTCTACAATCATGCTCAATCTTGCATTTGGTTAGAGGAAGTAATTCTCATTTCTCATTTCTTCATCTTTTGAGGTGGGTCTGGATCAATGTCAGCAGTGGAAGCATATTGTCTTCCTTTCTTTCTGGTAGGACAATTTCTCGCAAAGTGTCCATACTTGTCACATCTGAAGCACTGGATCTTTGACATGTCTCTTCTCTGATCATGACTTGAAGTTGATGAAGTCTTCTCATTTTTGAATGTTTGCCTGAAGTTTCTTTTAAATCTTCCTCCTTTCTTTGTATGAAGTGCAAGAGCATGATTGTCATCATGAGGGGAGTCTTCCACTCCTCTAGCTCTAAGTTTGATTTCATCTTGGGTACAATCTCTCCACAAACGATCAAAAGTAGGTAGTTTTTCTCTTCCACTGATACTTTGAAGAAATGGTTCCCAATGTTTTGGAAGATTATTGAGAGTGGTCAAAACAAATTCTCTGTAAGATATGATTTCTCCAATGGCACCTAGCTGATCTTTGGTTTCTGACATCTTCATAAAGAAGGTGGCAACGGTGTCACCTTTTGTCATCTTGATATATTGAAACTAGCCCTTCAATGAAAGAGCTATGAGGGTGTTGTCACTCTCAAACGTATTCTTTAATGCTTCATACATTTCATAAGTTGTCTTCAGGATTGCAATACAAGGCAGGAGATGATCTCTTACTGAGTAGATCATAATCTTCCTTGCCTTGACGTCTTCTTCCTTCCTTTCTTCCTTCTCTTCATCGATAGCTGTCTTTGGTAAAGCCTTTTGTATTGTCCACAATAGATCTTCCTCTTCTAGAGTGATCTGAAGTCTTGACTTCCAGGAGCCGAAGTTGCTTGATCCATCAAGCCTATCTTCCACCAAGGTTCTATTCTTCATATTTTTAGATTCTTCACAAACCCTTGCCAGCAGGGCTAGAAAGCCTAATGGCTAGGCTAGGCTAGGCTAGCAAACTTAGGTTTTGTTGGGCTCATGACTGCCAACAATAAGCCTTGAAAGTCAGAAGAACACTGGTGAGCTGAAGAGCTCCTTCAATGAGCTGTAGGAACCCCAAATAATAAATTTTTGCAGAAAATTGCGAAACCCTAGGGCCAAAAATCCATAATTCTCGGAACTACAATCTGAAGCATGCTGGAGGTGCACTGAAGGAGACTGTACACTCTTGTCCAATTTTCAGCCCCAACGTGCAAGTGTGAAGTGCTGAAACACCCAAAAGAAGAGGGTCGTACATATTTTCTGGAAACCCTAGGAGGGCCGTACGGTTCTGCAAAAGTGAGAGGATGACAGGTAGATGCTTGTGCAATGGGTTCTTCAAGACCTAAGCTCTGATACCATGTTGAATTTTCACTATTCTAGGCTCAAGCATGAGGTCTATTTCAATTTTAGCATTTACTTGAACCATTGACAAATGCAGCTACACCATTAACAATTGCTGCAATAACCAAGATCACAAGAAGAGATACCATGCACAAGAACACAAGAAATATCCTGGGAAACCCTTCTCAACAAGGGAAGAAAACCCAACAATCCTTTGCTATATTCTCAAGAGAAAGACCTCCCACACCAAAGACCTAGCACACAAAAGGGTGCTCTCAAAAACTAAGAAGGCTATTGCCCAAGAGAGGTGAGCACTTTAGCCCTAGAATATGTAGTTGCTGAAATTTTCAAAATCACATGTGTGTTGTGTTTCCTCAATGGGGAAATCACCTTTATTTATACTAGACTGGACACATCAAAAGTGGTGTCTATTGGCACAACAGGGCCGATCTCAATAACTCAGAATATAATTAATAATTACCATATTCATTATCTTTTACATTAATTATCTTTCACTTTATGGAGGGGCCGACCTGTACCCTTTACATCACAATTAGGGTTACAGGTAAATCTAACTCTTAGACAATATAGCAAGGGATCTCACACACCCACTAGTGCTCATCCACTAGGGGTACGTCCACCTGTGTTGAGCCACATGGACGTCCAACTCAACAGATCTCTATCTCACTGAGTCTCACAGGAGAATCATCTGGAGTACCACATCGTCTCAACTCTATACACAGAGGAGAACAATACACCCATCACATGGACACCTTCACCCCTCATAGGGGTACACATCGTTTTATCTCAAACGACACACCCATCTCATGGGCATCCTCCCCACACAGGGGCACACAACGTCACATCTTAGTCTCAGAGAGGAACGACACACCGATTTCATGGGCATCCTTCCCACACAAGGGCACACACCGTTCCATCTCAGTCTCAGAGAGGAACGACACACCCATCTCATGGGCACACCCAACTTATGGGCTCTCCCACATGCAGACTCACTCAGTCTGTGTCCTGGAGGATGTCTCACGAAGCTGTAATCATGAACAGATATTACCCCTAGTTTAAGTCATGCATGCTTGAAATACAGTTTTTAGACTCAACTGCTAAAAATAAGACTTTCATTTTTTAACTAAAGTTAATTACAAAATAGAATTTACTTTTGAAAAATATCTCGAACTACTTCTCGCACATTCACACAAAACCTGTTTGGAAGTTCTTGTCTGAGCTATAATTCTCAACAGGTATGTGGGGTATCTAGGACATACCTTTGCCAAGCTTTATGGAGTGGTCTTCAACATGTGGTTTTCTGGGCATTTCTAAGGAGGTAAACTTAGATACAAAAGACAAGCAGGTTTTAGAACAAACTACTAGATTGTTGATGACATCTTTATAGTTCGGTCTATTATTGAAGGGGCCAGGAAACAATCCTCGAAAGAATTTAGTTGTTTTGTAGACTTCCAGAAGGCCTTCAATTCTATGTTAAGACACTCTTTGTTTTGGAGTTCACTGTAATGTTCCCAAACAGATTTGCTTGGAACATTGAGGTTTATGTATTTTCTGCTTGTGGTATTTTGTCAAACACTTTGCAGATTTTAGTGTTCAAGAGTTGCGTTGGGGTTACAGTGATAGTTTTATTGTGTTTTTGCAGCAAGTAAATGGTGTAGATATAGCAATGGCATATAATCAACATGAATCAATACAAGTAACACAAGAAATAGCCACAAATACCTCAGATCTGATTTTATTTAGATATATAGCTGACCTCATACAAAATGGAGCAGATCTGGAATACATAGAATATAATAGTGTGTGGCTGATGATGCCCCCAAGATACAATAGAGAGATGAAGATATAGGCTTCCAAAATCCTTCCCAAACTAAACACCAAAGATCTAGAAGACCCAATTCATCCCTAGCTGAGATGTGATGTCTTCTCTAGCACATTGCGCCCCTCACTGGTTGTAGGAAGCCAAGAAATCGGCATCCAAGGATATGGCATTTGAATCACTGAAACCAACTGCTAATAGATAGATCAGGGAATAGGAAAACCCTCTGATGAATCTCCTAATTGTTGGGTGAGATCTCACCCTCCAAAACACTAGATCCAAGATGAAGAATGCGCCCTCCTGAAGAGAAATGCGCCCCACTGGTAGATAGACTGAAATGGCTGAAGAATACCCTCCAACACTAATGCAAAGAGGTGCCCTGGGGATAACTAATACCTCTGAAGTGAGATCTCTCTCAGATCTGATGTCAACAAACCTCCACAAACTCTTCACTCAAGAAAGTGTGCCCTAGCTTTGCATAAACCCACTAGAAATGCGCCCTGCTTCGTCAACTTCTCCTGTAACTGAATAGTAGCTATTGTAGAATGGTGAGGGAGGGATCTTTCACCTCCGTGACCAAGCTTGGATCAGGAAAGGTGGAATCTTTCACCACCGAGCTGATCTCTAGTGTTTGTTTAGTCAAAACCCTCAAGACTCCCAAGTATCATGGGCTCTCTAGCAAGAAGCCAGGCATCAAAATGATAATCAACATAATGAGAGGATAGAGGCCCCTATCTCTCTTTTATCCACCCTGTTCACCTTTTCCCTCCAAGTGACTTTTACTTTATTTTTATTATTCTTTAATTAAATTACTTTATTAATTAATTGGCCTTTTTGCCTCTAAGAAGTGATTTATTCGTCCCTATGGCTTCTCCGTCCATTGAAAGTCACTTCTCATCGTCTAATCCTGTAGTGCTCTTCCTCTTGATATCGATGAGCTATTACACTAAGAGGTTTCTCCAAGTATTATGCCCAAAATGACCTTCGTAGTGAAATTAATTAAAATATGACCCATAATAACTCAAAATTATGAAATTCGTCGGAATGCAACGAAACCGAAGCCAAGCTGTGCGAAATGGATCCCGATGATGGAATATGATGAATGATGCAAGTCGGGCCCAATAAAACCTCTCAATATCTCTTGAACTCGTTGTCAGCCCCATCTGGCTACTCTGGTAAGCATAACACTCTGTAACATAATATTGTCCAAAAATGGGGACATTACATTCACAGGGGATTGGCATCCCTAAGCCTCTTATTGTTGCTATAATGAGGCTCTCTAAGGATTTTATTGGTTGGTTTTGTACAACTTCGATACTTTCCGACTTCATCAAGAATGCCATTGGGGTTAAGTAGGGATGCCCCCTCTCACTGACTTCAATTGGGATCTTTGTTGATGAGCTGGAGGAGTACATTTGGGAGAACACATGTATGAATGGTGATTACCCCTTAGACCATGTCATGAATCCATTACTCTCATTTGCAGAGGATGTAGTCCTCTTAATGTCCTCCAAGGGCCTACAAGGGCATGTAAATGCCCTCCCATTTTTGTAATGGAAGACAGCTGATTTGTGCCAGTTTCATACTGGAAACTTGATTAATAACAGTTCCACTAGTTTTAGCTTACTGATCATAAAGGAAGCCTTTTATTCCTACACAATTTTGGTTATTTATCCTAAATGTTTTGGTATGTTTTTTTAATTCTCTTTTAATAAAAGTAACATGATACACTTCAAAACTTTATGGGATTGGTTTCATTGTGAAATTCTTCTTCTAAAGTAATTTTCTATTCGGGGATATGTAGAAATTGTATTAGAACCAAATTACAGACCTGATAGAGGTTCAATTTTTCTTAGATTATGTTATTTGATAATGGTGGACTGATATATGCTCAAGCTTACGTATTTCCTTTGAATATAATTTGTGCTAGAGAAGTTGTATACTACAAGATTGGTCTTAGTTATAATTCAAGAAACTCTGTTGCTTCTGGCAGGCCCGTGCAGAAGATGAGAGCTTACGTTTTGTACTCTCTGATCAGGCAATAAATTTTCTAGCAAAGACAATACCTACTACTCCAAAAAGGATTTATAGTACAATTTCTGCAGCTGATTCTATGGTGCAGTCTGTGGCTGAGCCTTCTTTCATGACACTAGTTCCTTCACCATCTCCTGTGGTATATATGCACATTAATGATTTATGCAACCTCCTTAAAGAGGACTTTGTCAAGAAGAATGGTAGTTTGCAAGAAAATGTTGCACGTGTGGGAATTAAACAAGGTAATTATTGTGGAAACATTCAAGTTGAAAACTGGGAGGAGCATGCAGCAGGAAAATCTTCTAGATTCAATTTGAAGAGGTTAATGTTCTCTGAGGCAAACCGAGGCAGAGTTTCAAAACGAGGCAGTAAGGAAGCTTCACGTGCACAGTTTGTGCGGAAATTTTCATGCAAGTCACCTGTTTATCACAATTGTAGGATCTATGCCAGTGATGGTCGTCTTCTCTGTTATTGTGATCAGAGAAAGCTTGATTGGTTGGACTTCCAACTCTTTTAATTCTATTTATTTACTGATTTAGTTTTTTGATTTGTTTAAGATAGTGAACCACGCACAATGGTTGACTGTTCTAGTAAATGTGTACCTTTTCTTCTTCAAGGTATATTCGTCGGGATTTGGCAGAACTTATAGAGGATGACCCTCCAGCTGTAAAACTTCTTTTTGAGCCCAAAGGTCGCCCAGAAGATGAAAATAATGAGTTCTACATTCAAAGCAAAAAAAACATGTGTGTTGGTTGCGGAGAGAGCAACCATTATTTACGCTACAGGATCATTCCGTCTTGCTATAGAATGCATTTTCCAGAACATTTAAAGAGCCACCGGTCACATGACATTGTTTTGCTTTGTGTTGACTGTCATGAAATTGCACATTCTGCTGCTGAGAAGTATAAGAGACAAGTTGCTGCTAAGTTTGGAATTCCTTTGTTTGCAAGAAAGGTAGTAGATTCTAGGAATAGTCAGGGAGGAGTCAATGGAGCCGAATTTGTTGCAGATGGTGGTGAAAGAGGTGTTTCTCCTTTGCAATTGAGAATTGCAGCAATGGCACTCTTACGGCATGGATCTACAATGCCAAAGGAACGACGTGAAGAGCTTGAATTGGTAAGCACCATATCCACTTTATTTTTTCTGACTTTTGTTTTTCTTGCATTATGAACTACTTTCTTTTCCAGTTGTACTGATCAGTTAACCACTAGTGGTTCTTCTTAATATCCTCATGCTAGAGCCCTGAGAGTCTTGGTTGTTCTCAAGACCCCTGGAACCTTATTTTATGACTCTGATTATTTCTCTAAGAGCAATGTAAGATTGACTTCAATCTGAATATCTTATTTGTTCCTCTTATGGTGTCTGGGATTATCATATACAAGGTACCCAGGTCATTATAATTTAGTTATCTCTTCTCGTTCTAAGTATTATGTATTTATTCATTATTATTTGAGATATCAGGGTGCCCTATGTTCATGGATATGATACACTATTACTTTTTCCTTATCCCAACCAGAAAAGATGAAAAAGGAGGAAGGCAATTATGTTCTCCCATATCAATATTGGTATTGACCTATTTAAATTCCTTAGAAGTTGTAGCATGTTAGCAAGGTGTGTCTGATTTTTTTTTTGAATGTTATGTCATCCCTGCCCAATAGTTATGTTTTTCCCTTGTGCATAAAGATAAACGTCTGAACTTGTTGTGTTCTTTGGTCTGCCTGAGTTTTGTGCTTCGGTGTACTGTGTCCACATACAGTGTGCCATGTCTGCAAATTTTTCCACAATTGCTCATGTTGTTGGATGTCAGTATGGGTCTTAATGCTTGCCACATAATATTTTATGTTCATGAAATCTGGTGTTTGCAAATTTCAGTGTGCTTCTAAATCTCATGTACATTGTGCCTTCCTAGCACATTCTGGTCATCAGTATTTTTGTTCTAGAGTGATATGCTTTGGAATGATAGTCTAGAAGGACATTTGAAAAAGAGAACGTTATAGTTATTGGGCAAGGTCTTTGTTATATTGTTTCTGGGTCACTGTTCACCCCGTTGACATCTATGCATGCCACTCACACGTATCTTGCTATGCTTTCTTTTGAGTTTTAACTTTTTCTGTCCAGTTTTCTGGACGTATATCATGTCTTTGTAGGTTGTGACTTGCGATATTTTCCAGGCACAGTGTCTAAAACGTTATCTGTTGTAATTTGATGTATTTTTTATTATTCAACAATGAAAGATGAGATGAATTTAGAAAGACAAAAGAAAAAAACAATATGAGCTAGTAAACAATGTTCAATACTCCCATGGAAGTTGAAGTACTAGCAAATATATCAAGGTTGAAGAAGATGTATTAGTGAGGCACAAAACATCTTTTCATAGGCTGTTCAGGTGTTTGAGTTAGATTGGGAATGAGCTAGGTTATGTATGATAGAAATCAATTGACTGAGTTGACTCGAGTGGACCTTTCATTGGTTGTCCTTGGAACATTCTTTGAGGTGTTCAAACTGGATGGATAATAGTTTCTTTTGGTGTTACATTAAGGCAAATTTCAGAAATGCGTTATGATTGAACATATTATTAAAAAAATAAGAACTTTATTTGTGGATATTCATTGTAAATGCATTGCTGCTTGAATATTTTTATTCTTCCAACTCTTTATTGGTGTCACGGAGATGTTCCAACATGATTGATTCCTCATATCAGCTCTCATGATTCAATGCAACGTTCAAGGTATTTTGTCATTGTTTTCATACTTCTTTGAAGCCTATGGCCAGCATGAAAGGAATACTTGATTTCTTCCACAATTTTGATTATAATATTCCAGAATCCAAAAAGTGTTTTTTTCCTTTCGCTTCAGAGTCCAGAGTACTTTTACCATTTTCAAGCAGTTTATGGTCAAGTGGTAAATCAGGTGAACTTTCTTTAGAGAGAGCCAGGTTTAGTTGTCCCAAAGAACATGTTGCCTGTTAATACAACCAAGTTGTGGAAAAGTCCAGGTGCATGTCTGTAAAGTCCAGGTGCATGTTTGTAAGGTTCCCAACCAAATCTGATGTAAAAATCAGATCTATGTGGTTGAGGAATTGTAAAATTTCAGACTCCAACCTAGTTTCAGTCTTGCTGATTTTTCAGCCAATGTTTAATGCCCAAACCCAGTTTTATAACAGCAAATAAAACTCAGCAGAAAAATAATTTCAGAACTGAAACACGAGGATTCTGAACTTCGTTTATAACGCAGAAATAAAATATCAGCAGCATATAAAACTCGGAAAATTATAGACATGAAGATTTTTGGTCTAACATCGACCCTGGAAAAACCCACAAGGGGAAAACCAGTGAGAGAGGGAGATTTTTTATTATTTAGGAGCTTCAGAGAAATTTTGTTACAGCATGTTCATCTTCAGAAATTTAATGACAAACTTATCTCAATAACCGTGCCAAGTCTTCACACAGGAAAATAAGCGAAACTCCACAAAACTCTTTCCAAAATTTTCTGTAATTAATTACAGGTCTGCTCCTTGATTTCTGTGCCTCCAAAATGCTGTATGGTCACCTCGAAATTCGTTCCGCCTTGGGAAACGTGTCGAAACTTCCAGAAAATAGCACAGTGCCTTAACCTCGATTTCTGTGCCTGAATAACAGTTGTACGGACTATACGAAATCCATATAGTACGGACTATACTTTCTGCCTCGGTTTCCGTGCCCTTTTTTTCCTGCTGTACGAAATTCGAAAATCCGTATAGTACGGCCTCTTTGCTCAGACTGTACCTTGCCTCGATTTTTGTGCTAGTATTCTGCCTTGGAATGCGTGCCCTAGCTGTCAGAAAATGGCTTCTTTCTTGCTGCTCGAAAATGCCCTCTCTCTTGCTCTCTCAACAATGAATCAACAACCCAACAATGGGTGCGCCCTCCAACCCTAATCGACC
Organism: Picea engelmannii; assembly: GCA_009831015.1. NCBI lineage: Eukaryota > Viridiplantae > Streptophyta > Pinopsida > Pinales > Pinaceae > Picea > Picea engelmannii. Next base: position 447,284 of record ML781325.1, on the reverse strand, counting down.
TCATGAGGTAGGTGAGGAGTTTCTTAATCCAATGGCTGAGATTATATTAGATGAATGGTTGAGATTGAGTGTCTCTTCACTCACCCTCACTAAAGTCATAAAGTCACCTTTTAATTTGCATCTCACAAATTAAATGACTAGGGTCCAGATTAGACACTTTCTCACCCCTTAGGTGCCTAGGGATGAGAAACACTTGCCTAGGTACTTTTTAATTAAAATTTTAACTAGAATTTCGTCAAACATTTGGCATACAAGCTCGCAACTCCCTTGAAATCTCTTCAATACTTGCTGTCCCAATTAACTCAAGTTTAAGGGATGAAGTTTCTGTCAAACACATCACATGCAACACCTAAAACACTTCCGAATGAGTGGCTGTTCTGAATTTGTGTTTGCTGTTATGTTTATTTACAGTTGGTTGGTTGAAGTGTTTTGTCAAACATTATGTGTGCAATGGCTGTAGCATTCATTTAAGTGTATTTTCTGATGTGTTTGGCCCAGTGTTGCCAGAAGCGGGAGCATTTTAGGAAGCGG
>ML781325.1:428984-441974 GCA_009831015.1 Picea engelmannii | reverse complement strand
CCCCCTCCTAAATCAATTGTTCCTACAAATACATAATTAAATATTGACTTAGGGGGATGATTGAATAATGCAAAAATGTTGGGCCCTGTAGCAGAAATTATGAAGATTCCATCTCAAAGAGAGAAACTACTTAAAGCTATAGAGAATCCATCTCAAAACAATATTGACAGGCCACCAACTGTAGCTTACCAGGATGCACCTGTGATTTTGCAAAATTGGGATAGGGGGAACGAAAGGAATCAACGATTTTATCTTTCTCTACTTGTGAACAACCATCTCCTTCATAATTGCATGCTTGATTCGGGGGCAAGTTCAAATGTTATGACTAAGAAAGTGATGGAACAATTGAATCTAAGGATTTTAAGGCCTTACCATAACATTTGTGCCATGGATAGTAAAATGATTAAGGTGCATTGTTTGATTAAAACTTTACAAGTACACTAGGCTGATTTCCAAGACATCATGATAGAAATGGATATAGTAGTAATTGATGTGCTTGATGCTTGGGGTATGTTGCTTTCAAGAAAGACAATTGCACACTTGGGGGGTAATCTATAAATGGATTTAACTTATACCACCATCCCCACTCTAGATGGGTCCACGTTTAAATTGAATAGAGAATTGGAAAGAAGGTATGATATAGAAGACCCAAAGAATCCAAGAAATGAATTGAAATATAAAGAAGATGACCTTGGAAATTATGCTATCTTGTCTAACTCTTTAGGGCCCATAGAAGAAGAAGTTAAAGAAGAAAGAGTTAGTGAGGTATGGTACATGCATTTTGATTGTGCAAGGTGCTGGAATAGTCATTGAATCTCCATCTAGTAAGGAATTTCAGTTTGCATATAGATTGGAATTTGATGCTACCAATAATGTGGCTGAATATGAAGCTTTGCTATTTGCTTTAGAGCTTTGCAAGGACATGGGTGTGAAATATTTGAACATAAAGGGAGATTCTGATCTTGTCATCCAACAACCTAAGAGCAAATTTGCATGCAAGTTTGAAAGGCTAAAAAGGTATAGGAATGCAATATGGGACTCCATGGAAAGTCTTGATGCCTTAAACCTTATTGCTATTCTTAGAGATCAAAATTTTAAAGCAGATGAACTGGTTGTAGTTGCTTCCACTCGTCAACTCTCCCATGATTTGATTAAAGAAAACATTACGGCAAACGTCATATTTAGGCCTTTAGTTTCGGATAATATGGATCATTGGCAAATATTTGATGATGATAAGCAAGTCATTAAGTTCTTAAATCACATGCAATAATTTTTTGAATTCCATGTCAATGAAAAAGAAGAGGGATGTAATTATACAGAAAATAATTATAAGGTTAACCCAGTCCCTAGAGGTTTTGTTGCATAAGAAAAACTATTTGACAGGCAAGATGGTCACAAACCAAAGGAAGAAATAGATATAAAACCAAGTGATCACTTGGAAGTCAACATAGGAACTAAGCAAGAGCCTAGAATGGTGAAGGTTGGAAAAAACACACCTATAGAGGAAAGAAAAATAATTATTAAATTACTAAGAGAGTATAGGGATGTTTTGGATTTCACCTATGATGAGCTTAAAGTCTATAGGGAAGATGTAATTCAACATGTCATTCCTTTGAAGGAGGAATCTAAGCGCTTTAGACAAAAGTTGAGACAAATTAACCCCAAGTTAGCTCCTTTGGTCCAAAAGGAGTTACAGAAAATGCTAGCAACCGGAATAATAGCCCAAACTAGACATTCTTCCTGGTGTTCAAATTTGGTGGTAGCTAGAAAGAAGAATGGTCAAATCAGGTTGTGTATAGATTTCAGAAACTTGAACATTGCATGTACAAAAGATAATTATCCCCTCCCCAAGATGGAAACATTATTACAAAGAGTAACAGGTTTCAGAATGATTTCAATGCTTGATGGGTTTTTCAGGTTATAATCAGATCAAAGTCAAGGAAGAAGATAGGCATAAAACTACTTTCACTACTCCATGGGGTACTTTTGAATATCTAAGAATGCATTTTGGCTTGTCTAATGCTGGAGCTACTTTTCAAAGAGCTATGGATTATGCCTTTAGAGGATTAATTGGAAAAATCATTGAAATCTATCAGGATGACTTAACATTGTTTTCAAAGGATGGGAAGAGTGACATTAGTCATTTAAAACAGGTGTTTGAAAGATGTAGGGAATTTGGAATTTCTTTAAATCCGACCAAGTCAGTTTTTGGGGGTAACAAAAGGGAAACTTTTGGGCCACATAATCTCCAAAGATGGGGTCGAGTTAGACCCAGAAAGAGTTGAAGCAATTGAAAAAGTACCGTTGCTTATATCAAAGAAAGCTCTTCAATCCTTCCTAGGCCAAACAAATTTTGGTCACAAATTCATTCCTAATTATGCAGAGATAGTAAAGCCCATCTATAAGTTGCTTAAGAAAGATGTTAAATTTGAATGGAATGATGAAAACAAGAGAGCTTTCAAAGAAATTAAAATTGCCATATCTAAAGCTCCTGTCCTCATAAGTCCGGATTATTCCAAGGACTTTCAGATTTTCTACTTCGCCTCTGAAGATACCATTGTTGGTGTATTGCTTTAGAAAAATAACCAAGGCCAAGATCAACCCATTGCTTACATGAGTAGGGCCTTGCAAAATGCATAATTAAAATACCCCATGTTTGAAAAACAGGCATATGCCTTGGTAAAATCCCTAAAACATTTCAGAGTCTTCATTGGATACTCTAAAGTAATTGTATATGTTCCTAATTCAACAGTTAAAGATGTATTATCTCAGTCAAAAGGAATAGGTACAAGAGGAAGATGGATCGTTAAGATCCAAGAGTATGACTTGGAAATCAAACCCACAAAATTAATCAAGGGGCAAGGTCTAGCTAAAATGTTGACCGAGGGAAATGAAAGGGCTTTGGGTATGATTTGTCAAAATGATGTTCCAGAGTATGCCCAAAAGATATTAAGGCTTGAACAGGTTGAATGGTATGCGGATAGAATTTTTTATCTTAAAAAGCTCACATGCCTAAGCCATCTTGTGGGTCATAAGAAAAGAGCTTTAAGGTTAAAATCATCTAAGTATGTCCTCACTAAAGATGGCCTAGGATGGAGAAATCCTGATGGAATAATCCTTAGATGTGTTGATGAAATTGAAGCCAAAAAATTAGTGGATGAATTCTATGATGGATTTTGTGGTGGCCATTATGCAGCTAAAACAACAACTCATAAAATCCTTAGAGCAGGGTATTATTGGCCCACCATTTTTTCAGATGCCCATCAATTTGTAAGAAAATGTGAGCCTTGCCAAATTTTCACTGGAAAACAGAAGCTAGCTGCCCTCCTTTTAGAACCAGTAGTGGTTGAAGCACCTTTTCAGCAGTGGGGTTTGGACTTCATAGGAAAATTCAATGATAATTCGAGGAATGGTTATTCATGGGTCTTAACAGCCACAAATTACTTCACCAAATGGGTTGAGGCCATTCCTACGGGGCCATAATCGCATAAACCATAGACATCATAAGGTAAGAATTAAAGGTAAGAAAATCTTTCAATTTCTTCAACTATTTTAATTAAATATTTTAAATCATCTTTTATTACAAAAATACAAAAAAAATCATACCCTAGCTTTGTATTTCAATTTTATCTTCATCGAGCTAGTAGATCTTGGGGTTTTCGCCTTGTGGGATTACCCTACCCCAAGATAAATATCCCCTTGAGTTTTATGTTTCATTTAACATTTATTACAGGGGTTTGTTTGAGAAAGCGTTTGCAGATCTGCATTATAACAACAAACAAAATATTTAGATCTACACTCGATGGACACATTTAAAAGGGCACATTTTGTAAGTTTTACCTTTCTAAACCCTTTCATTTCAATTTCCAGATCTGATTTGCATGTAATATCTTTATTGCTGGTCATTATAGAGCTTAACTACAACCGAACAATTGAATTTGTTGGCTGTAGCAAACTTTGGGTTTTGACCCTTGGGGGATTTGAACCCTAAATCTGCAAAAATTAAATTCACAGCAAATCTGAAGGCTATTAGGCTTAGTAAACACTTATATCTTGCTGCCCTAGCCTTCTTATGCACAAATCTGATGATCTAGTGCATCCTTCCACTTGTGGGAGGCCTCAAAAGGCCATTTTCCTTGCTATTTTCTGCGTGTTCTTGTGTTTTGCCGGTTTAATTTATTAGGACAGCGAAGAAATTACTCATTTTTAGCCACTTTGATCAAGGTACTCACATAGACAATCATCCAGAAAAGTGCAAGCTATTAAAATATTTAACTCCTACCCCTTCACCATAACCCTCTAGTTAAGGCATTGATCTACTAATCGGTTGGGTAAGGTGATTGTGTTGTGTTATAGGGAAGCCTCCCAAACCCTTTCATGACTGGGTGTTGTGGTGACATTATGTTGATGATTACAACTTTGTGAGACATCCTCCAGGACACGTTCTCCTCTGAGACTGAGTGAGTTGACCTGTGAGAGAGCCCATGTGTTGGGTGTGCCCATGAGATGGGAGTGTCGTTCCTCTCTGGACTGAGATGAGACGATGTGTGCCCCTGTGTGGGGTGAGGATGCCCATGAGATGGGTGTGTCGTTCCTCTCTGGATTGAGATGAAACGATGTGTACCCGTGTGGGGTGAAGGTGTCCATGTGATGGGTGTGTGTCAGACTCTGGACTGAGTTGTTATGACATGTGGTCTCCTGCCTTGTGGACTAAGTTGAGTCAGGCTTGAGATGGTACTCCAGATGGTTCTCCTGTGGAGTCAGTGAGATAGAGATCTGTTGAGTACGATGTCCCTGTCGCTGAGCACTAGTGGATGTGTGAGATCCCTTGCTATATTGTCTGAGAGTAAGATTTACCTGTAACCCTAATTGTGATGTAAAGGGTACAGGTTGGCTCCACCATATGTGAAAGATAATTAATGGTTATTGTAATAATTAATTATTTTATGAGTTATTGAGGTCAACCCTGTTGTGCCAATAAACACCACTTTTTCTCTGTCTAGTCTAGTATAAGTAAAGGTGATTTCCCCATTGAGGAAACACACAAGTCACTTGTCATTTGGAAATTTCAGCAAGTATATCTTTTCGGTCTAAAGTGCGCACCTCTCTTGGGCTTAAGTTTCAAGGTAGTAGAGCACCCTCTTGTGTGCATTAGTGTTTCATGGTTGGAGGTTTTTCTCTTGAGAATATAGCAAAGGATTGCTGGGTTTTTCTCCCTTGTTGAGAAGGGTTTTCCTAGGATATTTCTTGTGTTCTTGTGCATGGAATTTCTTCTTGTGATCTTGGTTATTGCAACAATTGTGAATGGTGTAGCGCAATTTGTTTATGGTTCAAGTACATGACTAAAATGAAATAAACCTCATGCTTGAGCCAAGCATAGTGAAAATTCAACATGGTATCAGAGCATAGGTCTTGAAGAAGCCATTGCACAAGCCTTCAAAGCAAGCCATCCTCCTTTCTGCAGAACTGTACGACCCTCCTAGGTTTCAAGAAATTCGTATGGCCCTCTCTTGTTTTGGTGTTCCAACACTTAATACTTGGATGTTGGGGCTAAAATTGGCATAGGAGAGTACGACCTCCTTCAACACACCTCAAGAGACTCTCAGAGTGCAATTATGAGAATTTTGGATTTTTGACCCTAGGGTTTTGGGGTTTCACAATTTTCTGCAGAAAATTCATATTTAGGGTTTCTGCAGCTCATTGAAGGAGATTTTTCAGCCCACCAGTGTTCTTCTGACTTTCAAGGGTTATTGTTGGCAGTCATAAGGCCAACAAAACCTAAGCTTGCTAGCCTAGCCTAGCCATTAGGTTTCCTAGCCTAGTTGCTAAGGGTTTGTGGAAGAATCTGCAAACCATGAAGAACATAACTCTATTGGAAGATAGGCTTGAGAAATCAAGCAACTTTAGACTACATGAAGAAGATTGGAAGACAGATCCAGAGCCACATCAGAGAGATGAAGACAACAGGATGAAGCCTTCCTCGTCATATCATCACTCTATGGTATGCAATTGAATATATTATTTGTGTCATTGTCATGAGTGTACTTGCAGGAGGAAGGAACCTTTGTTGCAATCGTGGATCCAGAGGGATCTCAGTGCATTCAGAGGAACAACACACTGGAAGTGAAGACTCCAGGTTTGATTGTTTTAATTATCATGCCTCTAACCTACATTTCTAAGTTTGTTACATTACAAGTAGGTGTTGTAGCTGTGACAACATTCCTTAAATTTTTTTGATTCTAGAGATGTACTCATTATTCTCCTCTAGGAGATATTCTTGTCTTGTTTCTTTTCATTTGTTTTCTTGTTCCAGGCAGGTTAACAACAAAGGGAGATGTTTATCCTTCGGACTTCAGAGGGAGTCACTTGACTCAGAGGGAGTCAAAACTATTTGAGAAGGAGGAAGAACAGAACCATCATTGAAGCAACCAAAACAATTCTACATGGTCAACATTTACCTATGATTCTATGGGCAGAAGCATCCATGACAGTAGTATATGGTCAGAACATAAGTATGTTGGTTTTCCATAAGCATTAGGTTAAGCATGAAGTTCATTCCATTTTAACAATTAACCATAACCATAAATGCTGCAACAACCAAGATCACATGAAGAAGCACCATGCACAATAACACAAAATGTATCCTGGGAAACCCTTCTCAATAAGGGAAGAAAACCCAGCGAAATCCTTGGCTATACTTTTCAAGAGAAAGACCTTTACCATCAAGAATATCCTAACACACAAGAGGGTGCACAAAACCCTAGAACTCTAGCGCCCAAGAGAGGTGCTCAACTTTGACCAAGAAGTGTACTTGCTGAAATTTCCAAAACTCACAAGTGTGTGTGTGTGTCTACAATGAAAGATTTCCTTTTACTTATATTAGACTTGTCCTATTAACTGAAGTGTCTATTGGCACAATAGGGTTGACCTCACTTAGATATATTATTTATTCATTATTATAATAATTAATATTAATATTAATATTAACATTAATTATCTTTTACATTTATTGTTAGACACAATAAGGTAGGGCCGACCTGTACCCTTTACATAATAACTAGGGTTACAGGTAGGTCTGACTCTTGAACAATATATAGCAAAGGATATGATACACCCACTAGTGCTCATCCACTAGGCGCACATCCATAGGGATGCCATGGACCTGATTCACTGCATTACACAGTTGAACCAGGTCTTCACACGTTCACTTGTGCTCGTCCACAGGCACGTCCACTCTACAGATCTGCTTTCCCACTGCCACCAACAAGAGAATCATCTGGAGTCTTCTCATCAACTCTGCTGCTTAGAGGAGGCCATCACATCATCTTTATTTCTGTTCACATGATGATGTGCCCAACACTATTGGGATTTCCCACGTTCACCTTGTGCTCAGCCATAGGCACGTCCTAACTCAACAGATCGCTTTTCCATCGGATAATCATCTGGAGTTCTTCTCACTCACGTCATGGAGGATGTCATCTCTACGTTCCTGACTCTGTCCCAGGTAGGAACCACGAACCCTTCATAGGGGCTTTCTCTCAGGTTTGTAAGCTGAGAGAAAGACTCTCATAGCTGCTATGTTCCACATCTCACAGGTTTGTAAGCTGGAGGATGTCTCCCATACCTGCATTCATCAACACTCCCTCTCAGCTAGGGAGGCATTCTTCATCAAAGCAAGTCTCATACAGATGTACTTTGAATTTTGTTTTTGGCTAAGGTCATCCATACTCCCTCTTAACTCGGAAGGCGTTCATCACCAAGTTTATTTGGTGTAAATGTTTGCAGTCTGCTTAGGTGTAGTAAGGTACTGCAAGTCTACACTTTTCTTTTGCGTTATATCTTTGATATAACGATACTTCATCTCATCGTGTTTTGAACCATCAGGAACCACTGGAATCTCAAGGAGCTTTACACACAACTCTTAGTTATCATCATAGGATCCATCTCATGGTCAAGTAAATTTGACAAAAGTTTGTGAAGCCATATTGCTTCGCACAATAGGGCCGACCTCACTTAGATATATTATTTATTCATTATTATAATAATTAATATTAATATTAATATTAACATTAATTATCGTTTACATTTATTGTTAGACACAATAAGGTAGGACTGACCTGTACCCTTTACATAATAACTAGGGTTACAGGTAGCTCTGACTCTTGAACAATATCTAGCAAAGGATCTGATGCACCCACTAGTGCTCATCCACTAGGGGCACATCCATAGGGATGCCATGGACCTGATTCACCGCATTACACAGTTGAACCAGGTCTTCACACGTTCACCTATGCTCGCCCACAGGCATGTCCACTCTACAGATCTGCTTTCCCACTGCCACCAACAAAAGAATCATCTGGAGTCTTCTCGTCAAGTATGCTGCTCAGAGGAGGCCATCACATCATCTTCATTTCTGTTCACATGATGATGTGCCCAACACTTTTGGGATTTCCCACATTCACCTTGTGCTCAGCCACAAGCATGTCCTAACTCAACAGATCGCTTTTCCATCGGATAATCATGTGGAGTTCTTCTCACTCACGTCATGGAGGAGGTCATCTCTACGTTCCTGACTCTGTCCTAGGCAAGAAACATGAACCCTTCATAGGGGCTTTCTCTCAGGTTTGTAAGCTGAGAGAAAGACTCTCATAGCTGCTATGTTCCACATCTCACAGGTTTGTAAGCTGGAGGATGTCTCCCATAGCTGCATTCATCAACAGAGTCCTCATGAGATTTTGAAGAACATGACTCCCGAAGAAGCCTTCATTGGAGTGAAGCTTGAGGTAGGAGACTTCAGGATATTTGGGTGTCCAGTATATCTTCATGTACCCAAAGAAAAGAGATCCAAGCTAGACCCCTCAGGAAGAAAGGGTACATTTGTGGGATATAGTGAATCTTCAGAGACAGATTGAGGTGAGAAGAGATGTCATCTTTGAGGAAGAGATAGCCTTTCGAAGATCCAGCGAATCTCAGATGGAGATTGACAGCGAGACAATACCTTCTCCCCATTTAGCAGTTCAGAGGGAGACAACCATTGTTCCAGTCAATTCAGTTGTTCCAGATGATCCAGTTGCTCTAGTTGATATCCTCAGAGATATTGCAGTAGGCCATAAAAGGCCTGCTTGGGCTCGACAAACTCTGTAGGAGGTAGAGGGACATGTAGCTCCTCAAGGCACATTCTGAGAGAGCAAGAGACCAAAGAGATTTTTGAGCTATTTTTCAGTTATGAGCCACATCATTGATACTGAGCCTTCTTGTCATGGAGAAGCGACCGGTCAGCAGGTATGGAAAGATGCCATGGCAGAAGAGTATCAGTCCATCTTGAAGAATGATGTGTGGGATATTGGTCAGAGACCAGAAGGGAAGTCTGTAGTAACTTCCAAGTGGATCTATAAAATCAAGCATGTAGCTGATGGAAGTGTTGAGAAATACAAAGTGAGATTGAGGAAGAAGTTTACATGGAGCAGCCAGAGGGATTTGTGATACACGATGAGAAAACCCATGTGTGCAGGTTGAAGAAAGCCTTGCATGGACTAAAGCAGGCACCTCGTGCCTGGTACGAGAAGATGGATGGATTCTTGATGAGTTTGGGCTCCAGCAAGAGTGTTGCTGATCCAAACCTATATTATCATATTGTTGGTGATGAGTGTCTAATCTTGGTCCTGTATGTGGATGACTTATTCCTCATCGGTTCAGAAAGACTTATTGCTGAATGGAAGCGAGCATTGACTTCTGAATTCGATATGAAGGATGTGGGTATGATGCACTACTTCTTGGGACTAGAAGTATGGCAGAGGATTGATGAGATTTTCCTGAGTCAACGAAAATATATAGTGGAGATATTGAAGACGTTTGGTATGACAGACTGCAAATCCATGCCTACACCGATGGTGATGGATTTGAAGAAAATGAACGATGCTTCCACTGATTCAGGCGAGATTGATCCACATTTATATCGATAGTTGATTGGATCATTGATGTATCTGGTTAACACTAGATCCGATATATGCTATGCAGTGAATGTACTTAATCAATGCATGAGTCAGTCGAGACAGATTCACTGGATAACAACAAAAGCATGTATTGAGATATCTACGAGGCACTGTTGGATATGGCCTGAGATATGCCTCTAGTGTAGACATGAGCTACAGGGATATGTCGATGCAGATTGGGCAGGGAGTGCATTGGATTGGAAGAGAACATCCGGTTGTTGTTTTACCTTGGGGTTTGTGATGGTTTCCTGGTGCAGCAGGAAACATAGCTTTGTGGCCTTGAGTATCGCAGAAGCAAAGTATATAGCATTGAGTGTGGCAGTCCACGAAGCAATGTGGCTTCACAAGCTCCTTACAAATTTATTTGATCATGAGATGGATCCTACCATTATTCATTGTGTAACCAGAGCTTTGTGAAGCTCTCTGAGAACCCTGTGTTTCACGATAGATCGAAACACATTGAGATAAAATATCATTATATCAGTGACATGGTGCAGAGGAAAGCAGTACATGTGCAGTACCTTCCTACACATGAGTAGATTGTAGATATCTTCACCAAAAGACTTGCCAAGACAAAGTTCGAGTACTTTCGTGAGAGACTTGGCCTAGTGGAGAATGCCTCCCTAGCTGGGAGGGAGTGTTGATGATTACAAGTTCGTGAGACATCCTCTAGAACACGTTCTCCTCTGAGACAGAGTGAGTTAACCTGTGAGAGAGCCCATGTGTTGGGTGTGCCCATGAGATGGGTGTGTCGTTCCTCTCTAGATTGAGATGAGAGGATGTGTGCCCCAGTGTGGGGTGAGGATGCCCATGAGATGGGTGTGTCGTTCCTCTCTGGATTGAGATGAAACGATGTGTACCCCTGTGTGGGGTGAAGGTGCCCATGTGATGGGTGTGCGTCAGACTCTGGATTGAGTTGTTATGATGTGTGGTCTCCTGCCTTGTGGACTCAGTTGAGTCAGGCTTGAGATGGTACTCCAGATGATTCTCTTGTGGACTCGGTGAGATAGAGATCTATTGAGTAGGATGTCCCTGTGGCTGAGCACAGGTGGACGTGCCCATAGTGGCTGAGCACTAGTGGATGTGTGAGATCCCTGGCTATATTGTCTGAGAGTAAGATTTACCTGTAACCCTAATTGTGATGTAAAGGGTACAAGTCAGCTCCACCATATGTGAGATAATTAATGGTTATTGTAATAATTAATTATTTTCTGAGTTATTGAGGTCAGCCTTGTTGTGCCAATAGACACCACTTTTGGTCTGTCCAGTCTAGTATAAGTAAAGGTGATTTCCCCATTGAGGAAACACACAAGTCACTTGTCATTTGGAAATTTCAACAAGTACATCTTCTAGGGCTGAAGTGCGCACCTCTCTTGGGCGCAAGTTTCAAGGTAGTAGAGCACCCTCTGGTGTGCATTAGGGTTTCATGGTTGAAGGATCTTCTCTTGAGAATATACAAAGGATTGTTGGGTTTTTCTCCCTTGTTGAGAAGGGTTTTCACAATATATTTCTTGTGTTCTTATGCATGGTATTTCTTCTTGTTATCTTGGTTATTGCAACAATTGTGAATGGTGTAGCTGCATTTGTTTATGGTTCAAGTACATGACTAAAATGAAATAAACCTCATGCTTGAGCCAAGCATAGTGAAAATTCAACACATTGGGCACCTATCCCTTGTGTTGCTCCTATAACAGTCTAAGACCTTGTAGGTCTGGTAGTTTGGGCAATAACATGACTGTTATCACTCAGTTTTGCACCACTGAACAACACTGACTCTAGGATCTGCAACAAGGAAAACTGAGTAATAACTAATAACTGATAAGCAATCAGACCTAGGTCACTAGCTAATTGGTTCTCCATTAGGACTGGTGCTTTCCAGTCACATGGGGCATCCCTAATGTTTATGTACTGATAATTACTTAGAATTCCTTATCTTAGTATGATAAATCCACGCATAATCTAAGCTTACCATTATTTTTTTCTAACTAGGACCAAGTTTGCGATCTAGGATGAATGTTTGGTGGGTGCAATGATTCTAGCTTCCAACATTTTCTTTAATTCCTTTTGAATGATATGCGGAAGCTTTAGATTGATATGTCTCTATCTTTTCTCGAAAGGTTTAGCTCAGTTTAATGGGAGTGTGTGCCTGATGATGTGTCCTTTGTAGGCCTTGAGGTCATCATTACTCCAAGCAAATATGTGTTTGTTTTCTCAGATTCAGGCTTCTATCTCTTTTCTTTCGTCAACACTACTATTCTTTCCCTTTCGATGATCTTTGAATGCAATTCTATACCAATATTGGCTGAAATGTAATCTTCTAGCTTAACTTATTCTTGATGTCTTCTGGGTTTGTCATCTCGATCAAATAATTTCTCCAAAGGAACGAGTCCTTTGGGATTTTTGTTTTCCCTTAACTACATGATCGAAGGATGTGATTCCTCTCGCCAATTTATTTGGAATGAAGGAATTCTTGCAAGTTGGCCAAAAACTTGATAATTTGTGCATTATCATAAAAGACTTGTCGTTTATCAAAATTCTTATGCATATCAAGTCTGAAAATAACTTCCATTTTGCAGGCATCTTTCAACATTTCATCACAAGGATGAAGGGTTGCAGTTGCCACACCCAATATATCAGGATACTCTTTTTCACTTCTAGGAACAACTTTAGTGGAAAAGGTGTCAAACAATTCATTAGAATCCCACACTACCTTTCTGTTTCTTCATTCTATTCTTTTTAATAGCACATTGGTCCCTTACTTGTTGAACGATCAAGTCAGAATCACCAACTACCTTCAAAACTTTGATTTTCATACCTCTTGCTAATTTCAATCCAAACAACAAAGCCTCATATTCAACTACAATGTTTGTACCAGTGTTGCCAGAGCGTGGGAGCGAAGTGGGAGCGGGAGCGTGGGAGCACATTTTTCAAAAAATGGTTGGGAGCGAAGCGTCTTTGGAGCGTTTATATATATATATATATATATATATATATATAT